>BQNB010016758.1:0-70275 GCA_026074375.1 Tanacetum coccineum | reverse complement strand
AGCTTGGCTTGGAGAAGTGAAAATCGGGGACGATGAATTTATCCATTTGGACACTTTTTGTGCTTTTTGTTCCGTGATCCTAAAAGTTATTAATGAATAACGAAAGCAATACATTATGTCACACATGAATAAGTTGTAAGTAGGAAATTATGAAAATCATAAAAAAATGAAAAAAAATCTTTGAAAAATGAAAAACGAGGTGTTTTAAAATTTGTGATTTCTTAACTTTCCCCACAAAATACTTTGCTACTTTCCAAAGGATTAGTTTGGGGAGGTTTTGGAGTATTTGGTTTTAAAACATATAAAATTGCGTGAGGACACGATAATCACTTAGTTTGGGGAATTTTGATATGTGAGAAATCACATATCTGTTTTATATCAAAAATAACCCTAAAAAGATGAAAATAATGCAAATTATTCGTGTATATTGTATATTTTGTCTTTAGTGATGTATAGGTACAAATATTGCAAAAATCACAAGAAAAGAGCCAAAAATAGGGCAAAAACGAACACGAGACGGAAAAGAGTACACAAGAGCCGGGAATTATCAATCAAGGTCAACAAAAGTCAACCAAAGGTCAACAATGGTCAACTCACAAGATGACAAAACCTTTGAATTTACCAAAAAGCCCTTAATGTTAAATCATTTTCAACAAAAGTCTAAAAACAATAACACCGTTAGTCCTTTGTTACTTGTGGACTAACGGTCGTTAAGTCCTTAAATTACCCAAACCTTTTAACTCTTAACCGAGCCCAAAGTTAAATCCTGGCCCAATTTCCCTTTTATATAACCAAGTCCAAATACCAAAAGCCCAAAGTCAACCCCTTTTAGTCTCAGTCAAACAAAACGAATAAAAAGAAAAAGGGAGCCAAAAAGCGTTACTATTTCACCATCATCCCAAATTAACCCAGCATCAAATCAATAGGTAAAACGCACTTATCTAACATGGCAACAAAAATGCTAGTACCAAGCTTCAAGTCAGCAACAAAAACGTCACCTTTGATTGTGATTGGCCAAGTCTTGCTCACTCTGACAAAAGGCAAAAGGAAGTTAACACGTGTACAGTCAAAACAAGCCAACACCAAAATGGGAAATCTGCATTAAAATCAATGTAAAAGAAGCACAAGGCTTCAATATGATGGGATTGCCACTGTCACACCCCACCAAGGCGAAAACGCGGGGCGTAAACAAGAATGGATATCATCGCAACACATGGTGTCTATATAGAGAATACTAAAATGCATACAATAAAGTAAAGTATAGACACAAAGTGTCATAAACAATACCCATAACAAACCAAAACAAAAAGTGGCGTCATAATTGATAGAAAAGTGGAAGTATCTTCCGCCAATAAGCAGACATTCAAACATATATTCATACAATGCTAAACATCCCAATATAAACTTCAAGATCATCTTAAGGTCTCTTTCTAGCCACTTCTCACTATCTTAAGAATCCTCATGACTTCACACCTGAAAATGATGCTTAAAATGTCAACACAATGGTTGGTGAGAGTCATAGGTTTAAGACACACAAATCAATCTTTTAAATCTAATTACTGTGATTATCAAAACAATATAGGACAATTATGCAAACATGCAATCCACATACTGGGTAGGAACGTTACCCCCGATCCATTTCAACAACTGGGTATGAACGTACCCCCGATCCATTTACAACACCTATGAAGGAACTGTTTTAACCCCCGATCCATTAGTCCACTTAACGCACACTAAAAGTCTACCAGCTTGAACTGTAATACTTAGGCCTGTACCACACACAGTGAGGTATTACTTTTCAACCCTGTCAGTTGTTTCTTAGTATTTAGTAGTAAAGACCACTCCCAACCGAACTAATCAAGAAACACGCCAAATTTGTATCACTAATGCCATGGGGCATACCATAAAAAGCCCACTCCAATTGAAAATCACTAAGCCCATAGGCAGACGATCACACAAATCAAGATTATTATTATTTTCAAGCCCGTTCAGTTGGGTTTGGAGTTGAGTAGTAAAGACACTCCCAACCGAACAATTCAATAAGACAATAACCATGTAGCCAAAATAATCCCACAGTAAATAAAACAGTTTTTAGACAACATAGCATTCATTTTTTCCACCCCAATAAAACATAAGAAAAAGGGGCTATGAAACTCACCTGAATGCTAGCTTCCAAAAGATCCACAAAATTTCACGAACAATCTAAACAATATAAACACATAATAAGTTACCATCAATTAGGCATTCAACCCAATATGATGTTAACCATTCAACCTATGACAAGGATTCTAAGCTATCTACCATAATTCCTATACTTGTTTTTAAACCTTAACCACTCTACATAAATCATTTAGACTATTAACACTACACTTTGCCATTTTCGTGGTTTTAAGCAGAAATTTTTACACTCGCTTACGCGACCTAAACGCACCACTTAAACATTCCCATAATTCAAACCAAAAATCATAGTCCCTTTATGTGTTTTACTAAACTACCAAGTGTAATCCCAATATTAGTTATATGCTTAAAACCACCTCAAATAAAATCAAACTTCAAAACTGTCCTAATTCGGCCTGATCGCACACTAAAAAGTATGACCCTAAAAAACCAGACTTAACCAACTAATTTAGACGATTTTCCATTGTAGTGATTTTTAAAAGATCAGCATGAAACTTAACTTTTGTTAAAGGGCCTAAGCATTGTTTTCAAATATTTTAAGTAGGGTATTACCTTTCTGAAATTATACCCCAAATCTGACCCTCATTTACTGTTTTAGACAACCTTTTCTTGCGAAAGAAAATTATGAATGACTATTCCCGAACTCAAAATCGATTCTAACCGGACGTTTTGGAAAATAGACTCTCTGAACTTATTCAAGAACTCATAAGATTCAATCAAAAAAATCAATTACCATACTCGAGAAATCATCTGAACAACGCGACTCAAAATTCTACTCAAACTTAAATCATGAATTTAACCGAACTAACCCTAACCGATTACACCATGCATGCTTCTAATTAAACCTAATCAAATCCTAAATATTGTTAATTACCATAAATTACAGAAAAACTTGAACCCTTAATTAATAAAACCTAAAATGTAACTCTAATCTAACAAAATTAAGTTACTAAATTGAAAGATAAAAAACTAAAAATTAGAAAAAGATCGGATTCGTAAGCCTTATTTACCAAAACCCAAAAAACTTTCACGATAATCATTTAGTTTGAGGAATTTTGATATGTGAGAAATCACATATCCATTTTATACCAAAAATAACCCTAAAAAGATGAAAATAATGCAAATTATGCTTGTATATTGTATATTTTGTCTTTTGTGATGTATAGGTACGGATATTGCAAAAATCACAAGAAAAGAGACAAAAATGGAGAAAAATAAACACGAGACGAAAAAGAGTACACAAGAGCCAGGAATTATCAATCAAGGTCAACAAAAGTCAACCAAAGGTCAACAATGGTCAACTCACAAGATGACAAAACCTTTGAATTTACCAAAAAGCCCTTAATGTTAAATAATTTTCAACAAAAGTCCAAAAACAATAACACCGTTAGTCCTTTGTTACTTGTGGACTAACGGTCGTTAAGTCCTTAAATTACCCAAACCTTTTAACTCTTAACCGAGCCCAAAGTTAAATCCTAGCCCAATTTCCCTTTTATATAACCAAGTCCAAATACCAAAAGGCCAAAGTCAACCCCCTTTTAGTCTTAGTCAAACAAAACGAATAAAAAGAAAAAGGGAGCTAAAAAGTGTTACTGTTTCACCATCGTCCCAAATTAACCCAGGATTAAATCAATAGGTAAAACCCACTTATCTTACATGGCAACAAAGATGCTAGTACCAAGCTCCAAGTCAGCAACAAAAACGTCACCCCTTGATTGTGATTGGCCAAGTCTTGCTCACTCTGACAAAAGGAATTACACGTGTACATCAAACAAACATACCAAAATGGGAAATCTACACTAAAATCAATGTAAAAGAAGCACAAGGCTTCAATTTGATAGGATTGCCACGTTGGCAATCCGTGTGCTCACATTCTCATCCAAAGGCTATGAATCAAAGTGCAATGATTAGAAGAGATCAACGGATAAGATTAAAAGCTGATGGAGCGTCTAAGAAGACCTAGAACCTTCACTCTTGCCCTATAAAAAGGAGCCTTCACCCACTCACAAGGGAGAGTTTTTATGTAGCTTAGGGTAACTTTAATAGTTTTAGCTTATGTATTTTTTTTACTTATTGTTTTCAGTTAATGTAATTTCAATTTCAAGCTTGTACTCAGTTTCTATTTTAATAAAAGTTTAGTTTTCTTATTAATCAATTGTCTTTTCATGTTTTACTTTTATGCAAAATGGTTTGAATAAGCTTTTAAATACTATTTCATAAGCTCAAATTGTTCTTAAGCTACTAAAAGCTCTTTAAAGTTTGAATACTCCATGGAATTGGATGGCTGCTCTGAGTATTCAAACTGGTAATAGTTCTTAATGGTTAAGAGTTAGGATTATACTAGGATTTTGGATTAAGCTTAAGCTAAAAGCTTAAGCTACTTTTATAAGCTCTAATATGAGCATTCACCTCTGTTTAGCTGAGGTGGAGGTATTAATTCTCTTTATTTTTTCTGTAAATCTGTTTCATAATATGTTTAGTTAGTTTGCTTATCTTATTATTCAATTCTTGCTTAATCTGCCTTATGTTTGCTTATATCTGTTTAGAATAGCTTATTATTGCTTATTATAGTTGTTAAATGCTTATTTAGTTTAAATATTAGCTTAAATCTTAATCTGCAAGTAGCTGTTTAAAAACAGTTGAAAATTCCAAAATTAATAGCATTAGTTTATAGCTGGTAATTTCTGCTTATTTAGTAGTTTAAATCTGTTCATTAGGAATGTTAAAAGCTTGTTGACATCTAGTATCTTAAGTTTGTGCTCTAAATCTGAATTTCATAAGCCAAAAATGACATTTAGCCTTTTAAAGGGGTGTTTGGCACAAGGCAGCACTAACTAAAGTTAGTGCTGTCAAGGCCAAATTAGTTCTTTAATAGGTTTTTAGTTTCATTCTAAGGTTTATAAAGTGAGGATTTATGGCTTTTGAAGGCTTAGATTAGTTTTTATAAAGTTAGTGTGTAGTTATTTGAATCTGTTGGCTTAAGCTCAACTTCATAAGCATTTCTTGTTCAAGTTAGTTCTAGCTGCTTAGGTTACTCAATTTGCTCTTGTTTCTAGTGTTTAATTTAGTATAGATTCATGTCCTTAGCCTGCATCTAGTTGTTTTAAGTTTTGGTTGTTTATGTGTCAATTGCATCAGATAAGAAAAACAGGCAAACTGCCATTTTCAAGCTTAAATTTCAGATAGTTAAAGTAGTTGTTAGGTCTTAAAATTTTGCGCACAAGTAGATTGTAGGGTAGTTTAAATCTGTTTGAACTTATTTTAGCTTATAGAGCTGATTTGGTCATCTGTTTTTAAGCCTACTTTTAGCATTTTGTCTTTAAAAACCAAAAATAACACTCAATACATACTGAGTGTAAAAGCCTTTTTCAGCTAGCTTTTTCTTAGCTTATTTAGATTTCAAAATGTATTTCAATGGCTGTTTTAAATAGTTTAGAGGTCAAGCTTTTAAGATTTTCAAACCACTAGTCCATAAGGTTCTTCTAGCTCACTTAAAAATAAGCTCAAAGTAGCTGGTTTGTCTGTTTTAAAAACAGTTTTGAATCAACATGCTTTTTGGCTTTTTCAGCTTTTAGCTTATTGTATTTGCTCAAATTTGGTTCATTCTAGTTTTTTTTACACACCTTTGTTTTCTATTTACTAAAAAAAACCGTAGCTTATAGTTAGCTTTTTAGGGCTTATTTCGTGAGCTTATTTCGAGTTTTCATTTTCATAAAATCAATTTTACTTTAATACACTTTTAGTATTTTTCCTGGAATGTTTAGAGTTAGTTTTCTATTTTAAATCATTTTTCTTTATTAAAAACTTTAAAAAATCATAAAATATAGAAAAATAATCAAAAATAATAATTTTCTTTTCTGAAAATTTTCTTTTAACATAATTTAGGTTTAGAAATTAAATTTCCGTTCGTAGGGCTTAATTTTAGTGTACTTACCTATTTGTCGCGTTTTCTTAAATTCCCGTTATCGTTTTGTGTTTAATTGCCTAGTTGTTTACTTTCCCGTATATGCTTTATTTGTTTTTATTAGTAGAAATAGATAATCAAATCAAAATCTTCGAAACCATTCAAATCGTTGTCCAAATTAAAAACGAGGTCTCAATTTCATAATTCTTGGGGTATAAACGACCCGGTAATCACTTACCGGTAAACGTACGATATTTTTGTGAGATTTTCCTTATTACCTTTGTCCTCAAGGGTAGTTTTGGAATTTTCTATACTTTGATATTTATACGTGTATTATAATTGATAACATCAATTTTTGGCGCCGCTGCCGGGGAATTGTGTTAAAGATTCCTTCGTTTGAATTTGTCGATCGTGATTTGAAGAACCTTTCGTTTTCGAAAGTTACGTCTTTTTAAAAAATCAAAAATACAAAAAAATTATAAAATATAAAAAGTACAAAAATATTTTTCTTTTTCTTTTTACTATATGTAGAAGTTAATAGATAAATAAAAATATACAAAAATATTTGCTCTTCCGGATTTTTCGATTTTTATTGTGTTCTCTTAAATACTAAAATACACAAGCAATTTAATTCTCTTACTAGAGAATTTGTGAATATCCATTAATAAGTTCCCGAACTTAAGATTCAAAAAAAAAGTAACCGTCTTGTGTCACTTACGAAAAAGGCGCACCTCTTTTGTGAAATAAGCTATTAGGAGGGTTGTTCCACGGAACTACGACCCGAAGGGACAAACGTTTTTAAGGCGATTCGCTCCCACTACGTTCCCCGTTTGCAAATTTCACTTAAGGGAGTTACCCTAAGTTTGTTGATTATTCGGTGAAACAAAAATATTTTTGTGTATATATTTTTCTCCTCGTTTGTTTTGTTTAGTGCATGCGCACTAGAAATTCTAATTTTCCAAATAATTCACCCGTAACCATTCCGAGACGTCGAAATAGAAAACGTTCTCCAAACGTAGTCGAACCCGAGCTTCGTACTATCGTTGAAGTTGCACCAATGGCGGAACGAACAATGGAAGAGCTACTCCGAGCACCCACGGAAGGGTATGGAGAAGCTATCGTCATACCGGAAATTAATGCGGATCATTTTGAAATTAAGACGAATTTGCTACAATTAGTTCAAGCTAGCCCGTTTCATGGTTTCGAGAGGGAAAATCCTCATACTCATATTAACAATTTCAAAAGGATTACCTCGACTTTGAAGTTTAGGGATGTGCCGAATGATGTGATTAAACTTATGATGTTTCCATATTCCCTCGAGGGGGCCGCTAGGGTTTGGTACGATAAAGAACCTCCTAATTCGATCTTGACTTGGGAGGATCTCGTAACCAAATTCGTGAATCAATTTTTCCCTCCTTCGAAGACCACCCACCTCAAGAATGAAATCTCTCGATTTACTCAAAAATTCGAGGAGACATTTAGTGAAGCATGGGAACGATTTAAGGAAATGCTTAGAGCTTGTCCCCACCACGGATTTACGGAGTTAACCCAAATAGATACTTTCTATAACGGTTTAAATGATAACGATCAAGACTCCTTAAATGCCGCGGCGGGTGGAAATCTTTTGAGTAAGACTACTAGAGAGGCTTTAAACATAATTGAGAATAAATCGAAAGTTCGTTATTCACGAAATAAATCGAATGTTTCTAGGATGAATACGAATTCTAGGGAAAGTTTTAGTAAAACGGATGAGAGAATTGATAAGCTTGCGGACCAAATTTCGACCTTAGTTGAGATTGTTTCTAAGAAAGTTGTCACTCCCGCTACGGTTAAAGCGGTTGAGGAATCTTGTGTTACTTGTGGTGGTGCTCATGCTTACTATAATTGTCCTAATACCGATAGCAATCAATCTAGTGTTTGTGCTGCAACGGGTACTTACAATCAAGTAGCTCCTCCAAACCGTGTTAGCAACCACATGGCACCACCCGGTTTTGCTCCGGTGCAAAACAATGGTCAAAATAGGTATAATCAAAATCAAGGTCAAGGGAATAATTTTAATCGGGGAAATAATTTTCATGGAAATCAAGGTTTTCAAGCTCAAATTAATCATGCTCCAAATTTTCAAAATCAAGGATTTCAAAACCAACCTTTTCAAGTTCCTAATAATCAAGTTCAACAAGGAGTTCCAAATGAGTTTTCAAATTATATGAAATCTAATGATCAAATGATGAGAAACATGCAAAGTCAAATCAACTCGTTGAAAGGAGAATTTAAGAATGAAATTCAAAATACGATGAAGACTCAACAAACCGTCTTGATGAATCAACAAAATGCTTTTCAAAATAATTTGCAAAATATGTTAAGTGGATTTTTCCAAAACCAAGCCTCAACTTCGGGTACTCTTCCGAGTAATACTATTCCTAATCCGAAGTGTGAGATGAAAGCAATCACTACCCGAAGTGGTGTTGCTTATGAGGGACCTTCGATTCCTACTAATCCTTCTCCCAAAAAGGTTGTGGAACGAGAAACCGAGGAGACAACGGATAAGGAGCAAACTAATTTCCAAGGAAGTACCGCTCACATCCAACCTTCGGTTAACCCCATTCCGATTCCAAAACTTGAGGTTCCAAGGACTTTACCTAAGCCTAATATTTTATATCCTTCGAGACTTAATGATTAAAAGTTCTGTGAAAAAGCTTCGAATCAAATGGAGAAGATCTTTCAAATCTTTCAAGATTTGCGCTTCGACATTAGCTTCGTGGACGCTTTACTTTTGATGCCAAGATTTGCCCTTACGATTAAGAATTTGCTCATGAATAAGGAAAGGTTGTTTGAATTAGCTAACTTACCGTTGAACGAGAATTGTTCGGCGATGCTCCTTAAGAAGCTTCCCGAAAATCTTGGAGATCCCGGCAAGTTTCTTTTACCATGTGATTTCCCGAGAATGGATGTATGTTACGCCTTGGCCGATCTTGGCGCGAGCATAAATCTTATGCCTCTTTCTATTTGGAAAAATCTTTCCCTACCCAAACTTACCCCCATACGAATGACTTTAGAGTTAGTGGATCGATCCATTACTCGTCCTAAAGGACTCGCCGAAGACGTTTTTGTCAAAGTGGGGAAGTTTCACTTTCCTACCGACTTTGTTGTTGTTGATTTTGAATCCGATCCTCAGGTTCCTCTCATTCCGGGGAGATCCTTTTTGAGGACCGGTCGTGCCTTAATTGATGTGTACGAAGGAGAGCTTATCTTAAGGAACGGGGATGAACGATTAATTTTTCATGTCGATAAGCATCCTCAAAAGCATGCAAACGAGTCAATTAAAATGATTAATTTCATTGATGTCTCATGCAAGGATAGTTTTGGAGAAGTATTAAAATTAAAAAAATCAAATCATTTCTCGAGTGGCAGTACCACTCCGCTTTCTGATTCTCGTCCTAGTCTCATATCTTTTGAGACTAGCAATTCTTTTCTTGAGGAGTTCAATGATGAGCTCGCTCTTGTTGACCCATTTCCACCGGGAAATGAGGATGTTGATTTTGAAGCCGATCTTAGAGAAATTGAATTGTTTCTTAACCGTGATCCGTCAACAGATTTTTCACCAAAGATTACGTTTGATCCTAATCCCGAGAGGTTCACCAACGTACCTACTCTAGTTTGCTTACCTCCACTGGGAGATAACGAATCATTTCTTAAGAGGAATGTTCAAGAAGTAAATTTTTGAATTTATTTGAACTCTCTTTTTGAATTTGATGACAATTACAACTCTAGTGACATTAATCCTCTTTTTAATGAGATATTAGAGGATGTCGAGAGCGAGGACTCCAATGTTTCTAATTTTGATGAGCCAGTTTTACTTAACACACCTCTTTTTGATGAGGATGAGTGTTTCGACCCAGGAGGCGAAATTGATAAGATCGATGCTTTTATGGACGCTTATAATGACTCGAAGGGAGACATTCTTGAGATTTTGCATAACACCATCCATAATCTCTTCCCCGGGATGTTTTTAGATCAGGAACCAAGAAGCTTAAAGGATGAACCTGATAATGATGATTTAATGACCAAGGACAAAGTTTTCGACCCCAGGATTTGGGAGAAAAGTTTCTCTCCATCAATTGTGAGATTATCCTCTAAGGATCGCCATTTTCTTTCCTTCACAATTGTTATCCAAATCCTTCTTACTTATCCTGTGAACTTTCTTCTCTCCTCCGGGAATGAGGATACCATTTTTGACCCCGGCATCTTCGCTTTTCATTTTTCTTCTCTTGAGCCGGTGGCATTTGAAAGTCAAATGGAAGTTTGCTCTTCCACTTGTTTCATCCCCAAGGACAAATAAATTTGGAGATCGAGTCAAGCTATGTGACTCGGTTACCAAAAACAAAGCGCTTCGTGGGAGGCACCCCATGCTTATCCATCTATCTTCTTTTTTATTTCTAATGTGATGTGAGGAGGCTTGTACTCTTGCGATTCTTGTTGTTTGTGCTTGTGATTGTTTGTAGGATTGACCCAAAAAATTTAAAGTCTCTTGTGTTCGATGTTTTGTCCCGGTTCACTCGAGCTTCCTAGCCTTTGCTTGCCATTAGTTTAGGGAAATCCGATATCCTTGATTATTATCGACTAACATCTATCTTTTAGCATACTTAATAAACGGCTTAAGATTTTTGTGATACTTTCTCCATGCTCGGATTATGCATTCGACTTTTTGAGTTCTAGTATGGGGTTTTTCGAGCCTTAGACTGAGAAACATTAAGGACAATGTTTAGTTTTAGTATGGGGTGGTATATCTTCGATATGATCTTACCTACCTTTTCCCGTTGTTCTCACGTACCCCGTTTTCCCACAAAAATTGTAAATTTTTAAGTCTTAATATCTAGTTTATTGTTCACATATATATATATATCTATATATATAAATTGACACGAATGTAGGCTTTCCGTTAGTGAGAACAAAAGTAAATTTTGACCCGACTGGTTTTATATCTTACGGTTTTATATCTTAGCTTTCTCCTTAACTTTAAATAAATTGAAATTTGCTAATCTTTTCTTAGAGCTATAAAAAGCAAGTCTAGCTTGAAAAAAGACAAGAATTTTGCAAGTTCCCATAATTAATTTTAAATATGCAAAGATCGATTTATTAGGCTAAGCATTCACTAGTTCTTAATAGAAATTTTAAAAATGTAAAGAACAAGAGATGATAAAGCAAATATAAGTATTAGATGCAAAACGTGGAATATTGTATTTCATATAAAGCTCATAAGTGTTAATTGTGGCTTTTTCTCCCATTAGCTTGTTTCACCCTTTATAAAAACAATTGTTTAATAAATAGAGTAGTGCGGTTTTTAGTAAAATAATTAGTTTCATAGCGGTTTTTCTTTAGTTCTGTTTGAAATAAGATAAGTATATCCTCAGGAATACTTAATTTCATACTACAATAATATACACATAATAAATGTTTTACTTATCCCTTAAAGAGCCTTAGGGTTATAAGGGGTAAGTTAAAATAAATATAAGGAAATTATAGCCTTAGTCATTCTTAAAGAGCCTAAGGGTTATATGGAATGATCTTGTTGCATAATTTTGTCTTGTTTGTCACCTTAAAGAGCCTTAGGTCTATGATCAAAAAAGATTGACCCATTTATGTTTTAAAGAGCCTAAGGTATATACATAGAAATGGTGCCATTCTTAAGTAATCTAATAAAAGCCGGCCAAATTTTGGTTGCCTCGATGTGGACTAATTTGATGACATTATGACCTTTTGTGACAAGGCCTATGAGTCAAATTAAGCGTTTTAAAAAACCCTATTACAGCTTTCTTTTTAGGAATTAATACGTAATCGAAATAAAGTCTTAAAGTAGCCATCATGTAAAAGACATAAAATAAAATCTTGAGATACAAAATTAGGAATAGAAGGGAGGAGGAGAAGTAATACACAATTAGTTTAATGAGTAGTGTTAGCAATCATAACTGTATTTTTACAATGATCTTGTTGTTTAAGCTTGGCCTTTTGGATGAATGAAAGTCGGGGACGATAAATTAGGGGGTGGCAATACGGGTCGGGTACATTTGGCGGGTTCGGTTACAGGTTGGCGGGTCTGAAAACCAACCCAAACCTAACCCATTTAAATAATCGGTCAGCTATGCCAACCCTTTCAAAAAACCTGTTTACCACATAACCCACCCCGACCCATTTTATCGGATAAATTTATCCATTTTGACACTTTTTGTGCTTTTGTTCCATGGATCTAAAATTTAAATACAAAAATTGATCGAAAACACTAATATATATAAATTATAATATAATATAAAATATATAAAAGATAATATCAATAATAGCGAGAGTTAAGAATTCCGTTAAGGCTTAAAAAAAAAAAAGTAAATTACTTTTAACCAAAGGTAAAACCCTAAAACCTACCCGGGGTCGTTTCCCGACGAAGTGTGAATTAGAATCGGGATAAGTTCGTGATCGCGCGTTAGAAATGGAGTCAATATGATTTAGTTTTCTATTCTACTAATAATATGCACAAACAAGTAAAAGGTAACCTAAAAACGAAGCAAATTAAGCTAAACTACTAAAAATGATAAAGGGATTCAAATCCCTGTTCTTATAAAAAAAACCAAATTCTAAAAAGTTTAACCTACAATGAAATTTAATTTTTATAAATCCTAAATGATAAAAGAAAATTAAAAAAAAAGAATTATATTTTTTTGACTTTTAATTTATTTATTATGAATTAAAAACGGATTTAATAAAAAAAATTAATAAAAAATACTAAACTAATTTGGAAAATTCTAAAAAATTCATGAAAAGTACTATGAACTAATTAAAATCTAAGAAAAATAAAGTGGGTGAAACAGCTTATTGCAATAAGCTGTAATAAGCAGAAAAGGGCTTATAACTAAAAATGAAAAAACGTGTATAAAAGAAAAATGTGTTGTGAGGTTATAACGCAAAAGACCCAAGGGCACGTTTGGTAGCAAAGGTGTGTGTTTAAATAATGTTGGGAGTTGGGTTGAGGTCAGGGGTTCGAGCCTTGCACACCTTTGACTTCCCCAATTCCCATGTTTTTATTTTTGCTAAACTTTTTAAAGGGCTTTTTAGATGAGCTTATAAGAATCACTTTTAATAAAGGTACTTATTTTTTTACCCACTAATAAGCTCAGAAAAGGGCTTAACAGGTCACAGACCTCAGAAGCTTAATAGCTTTTGAACCTTAACAGTTTGAAAGCAATAAGCCTCAAAGCCCAATGAGTTCTATCAAGCTACCAAAAAGGGATAAACCTAACTAAATAAGCACTCCTTAGCATACACTAAACAAACGTAACAAGCAATAAGGCACTTAATCATCACTATGCTACTAGCATGACTTAATCAAAAACTCAAATCTTTCAAATAAGCTCAAACAAGCTTATCAAAGCACAAATAAGCACAAAACTGACTTAAACCAACATAATAAGCAAATGCAGATAGAAATAAGCAAATCTCATAAGCCAATAAGCACTAAAAAGAAAATAAGCAGCTATGGACAAAAACTACTAAAATAGCACACAAGGGCACTTTCTAGCTTATTTTTAAGCTAGAAAATGGATCTTTATGGCTATGAGACTTATCAAAACTTAAAGCTTATACAACAAGCTATCTAAATCAGCAATCAAAAAGCATTTTGAAAATCAAATAAGAAAAGAAAAAGCTAAGTGAAAAAGCCAGTTACACTCACTATATGCTGAGTTTTTCCAATTTTTTGAAAAGACAAAAAGCTAAGTGCATGCTTAATTTTAAGCTAGTGAATGAAAAGTTTGGGACAACGACAATAAGCATAAAAAACAGATGAAAGGTTTAGAACTAAAAGAACCATAAGCTAAAGAAATTTAGATCCTAAAACTAATTTTAACTTATCTAAATTTGCTAATGAAAAGAGATTTTTAAAACTTTGGAAAAAGACTTAGATACTAGACAAAAGTGACTTAACAACAAAATGGTGAATGCAAACCTATTCTAACTTATAACTATTGCATATCTAACTAAAAACAAGCATGAAAACAGCATCTAAAGGCCATGAATCTAATTCTAATCAAATAAGCTGATACAAAAGAAACAAATGGCACAGATTCAAAACTCACATACAAAAAACTTTGAAAATGAGTTTTAGACTTTTAAAACTTTTGAAAACTGCTTAAAACAACTTAAAAGAGCTTATCAAATTCAGTTTTAAAAACCAAGTGGTCTCAAACAGTAGTAACATGGGTTACTACTGCTTGACCCAAACACCCCTTTAAGTTTTCAAATCCCATTTTTAAGCTATTTTGAACTGATTTAAGCTAAGATTATTAAAAATAGATGATAACATGCAATATTAAGGCTTTTTAGGCAAATTACAACAGCTTATAAGCACTTAACAATAAGCAATAAGATTAAGCAGTTTTAAACTTAAAATTGACAGTTTTAATGAAAACACAAGTAAATGACATGTAAGCAATAAACAATCACAAATAAGCAATAAACAATAATAATAAGCAACAATAAGCAGTAAGGAACAATAAATAAGCAGTTAATAAGCAGTGCAACAGTAAATAAGCAAAAATGAAAAATTAAGCTTACAAGTCCCTTTGCACAAACAAGGGTGATTAAGCTCTTAAGAGCTGGTCTACAAAAGCTCCAGCTTATTTTAAATAAGCTGGTAAGTCCATAAGCCCATCCCTTTTTGGCTTATCATCCAAAATTCAAGCTGAGGTATGTTAAGGAGTGGATTCTTTTTGTGATTTTTTTAATTTTGAAGACATAAATGTAAATAAGCTTTTATATAAGCTTTGAATGAACCAAAAGCTTATTTAAGAGCTTATTAACAGAATTTAAAGGACAAGTAAAGTAAATGACAATATTTAAAAGAACTTAAAATTTCATTAACTTGAAAAAATGATTACAATGCTTTAAAATTTAAATGACGAGAATTTAAATGACATAAAAAGTAAATGACAAGTATGTAAATGACAGTATTAAGCTGGTCAAATTAGTGAAAATCCCTTTGATCTAAACCTTTGATATCCTTGTCCAATTAGGTGAGTGGGGATTGCCAGCTTGTATTTGGACATATATGAGGTGAGGATGGGCGGTTGTGATGTTTTTGTTGGGACGTGAATAGTATACGAGGTTGGGACAGGGATAATGAACAGGACATGGGTTTTTAGGTGGGAAGGTTTGTTTTAAGTATAACAGGGTTTAAGGTTTTAGGGTTTGGCAAGTTAAGTCCTCAAAGTTGTATTGTTTGTTTGCATCACATGTCCTTGTGGTGTAATATAAATTTTGGGACATGGCAAAACTAGCCCTTAAAGGTGTATTAGTGTATTGCAATTTTAGTCCATGTGGGGTTAAAAGGTTTTGTGTGAGTTGGCAATATTAGTCCCTTAAAGTGTTTGTTGTGATTACACTCATAGTCCCTGTTAGGACTTAACATAGTTAAAACAGTTGGGCTATTAAGGGAATGGGCCACTTTTCACTATTTTGGGCCGGATGAGATATAAAAGAGTATATGGCCTTTTATAAGACTTTGGGCTTTTTAATTGAATTTGTCTTCATATAATATTTAAATGGGCTGACCCGGCCCATTAGATGGGTACGGGTGGGCCCATTTAATATTTCTTTATTTTCGGCTTTGACTTTTGCTGTTGACTTTTTGAGGGGTTGACTTTGACTTTGACTTTTTGGCTTTTTGGCTTTGACTTGACTTTGGCTTTTCCACGCTTTTCCATTCCGTGCTCAGTTTTGTCGTTTTTGGCTGATTTTTTGTCCTTTTCTCGGATGTCCATTTTTTGCACAATATGAATGAAAACATATAAATACAAAGTATTTTTGGTACGTTTTTGGTCATTTAAGTCTGGTTTTAAAAGTCAAAGGGTATGTGTAATTAAGCACATACCAAAATCCCCCATACTAAACTATTGCGTGTCCTCACGCAATGCTATGAAGTAAGCACTTAAGAAAACTAAGAATCTCAATCCCCCTCGACTATTAACCTCGAAAAGTAGCTAAGTGTTCGTCAAGGGGAAAATAGAGAATCAATAGCTTCGACAAGCCCCGTTTTTACCATTTTTATTATTTACACTAACTACCGCTAATCTTTTTTTTTTGTATATTTTTCTTTTTCTAACATGTTTGACTTTTGTTATTTTCATTTAGGATCATAGAACAAGACGCATTTCAATCCTAAAATGCCCCAAAAAGGACAAATTCATCATTCCCGAATTTCAAACCAAGCTTAAAACGAAATCACCGTTAAGTATAAGTTAAGATGCTAAGACTACTCATATTTGTAACTTGTGAACTTTTCACTCCCGACAATCATTATATATTAGGTGAATGTGCCATTTTAAATTTCAACCATGGATTAACATTTTGCAAAAATCTATGCTTCACGTTCCACCCGAGAATAATGAGTTTGAAGGCGAGATCATCCCATGTAGCGACTTTCGTCTCGACACATCCCAACCTTGCGGCTAAGTGATCAGGCTTTTGACACCTCACAGAGACTAGTATCGGGACTCACGGACCTTCGATTTCAAAAACTCTTAGGATTCTTGTATATACATAGCTTATTTAGAAAAACTTAAAATAAAATAGTCTTAGTTCAAAAACATATTTAAATTTAAGAAAAAGAGATTTTCCCTATATTTATTAATTCATATTTACTACACTTAATACGATCATTCATTCTTAAGGAAATCCTCGACCTTTTAGAAGGCTGCAACATCGGTTGTGAGCTGGCAAGATGCAGCAAACTTTTATCAGTCTCGGATTATTATTCTTACTATGGGCTTTATTTAGAAGGCTATAACATCGGTTGTGAGCCGGCAAGATGCATCAAACTTTTATTAGCCCACAGTTTATAATTATTACTCATTTCATTTATCTATTTATTCATTTTTTAACATATAATACCATGATATAGAGAAAATTTCGTTTTAAGCAAATTTAAGTTTAAATTTGAACTAAAATTATTGATATAGACTATGCTTAAAAAAATTGTTGATTTAAGTTTAATCTTAAAAAATAGCACGTATTATTAGTCCGGTTAGAAGCTTAAGAGAGAAAAAGCCACAAATTACTCACATGAGCTCTTAAGATTTCCAAATAATCCTTATTTAGCATCCAACTCATAATTAACACTATCATTTTTCGTTCTTCGCAATCCACGAACGCTTAGTCTAAAAGTTAAGGAACAAGCTAAAGCTCAACACGCTCGATCGAGTCAAAATTTACTCTTATTCTACACAGCAGGAAAGTCAAAATTGTGACAAAACACTTATTTTATTTTTGAAAATTTTTAAAATTTTCATATTTTTGGTATTTTGGTGGTAAAAACGGATTAACGCTAAAACAACAGGCGACTGCAAGGCACGACAAATCAAATTGATAGATCCTCCCCCCCATTCTCTAATTAAACATTGGTCCTCGAATGTTTTAAGAAGGGTCTCTTCTACGATGAAATCCTAAGGGCCGTTTATTAATGTGAGCTTTAAAGATAAACGTTAGTCGATAAGATTTTTGGAATATCGGTAATTCCCCAAAATAAAGCTAGAGATGTGAAGCTCGAGTGATCGAAGGACAAAACCGCGAGCACGAGAGGCTTCAAAATTCTGAGAAATCCTGGACATTACAACACAAAACACAGAAAAGGAAAGAGGCAAGCCTCTCACAACAAAAAACACTTATTCATTACTATTAAACTACCATACTACTACTACGATTATGCTAGGATAAGCATGGGTTACCACCCACGAAGCGCTTGTTTTAGGTCCACTCAGCTTGTACCCCGATCGCCCCCATATGCTTGAGTAGGTCTAGGTGGATAGAAGTGGAAGACACGGGACAACCAAAGGCACGGATATCCTCGGTCCATAAGAGCAATTGAAGACTCTCCAATCGGGCTTTGATACGTCTCAGTATATACGTAATTAATATTCCAAAGTATAGAAAAATTCTCATAACTACCCATAGAAACAAAGGTAGTAAAGGAAAAATCATACCAACAATACTACATCCGTATCAAACCGGTAAGTGATTACCGGGTCGTTTATCCCCCAAAGACTTATGCAATTTGAGCACCATCGTTTTGTATTTGGAACCAAGTGACTTGAATTGGTTCAAACTTTTTGGATTAATTTTCTAAATCTACAATTAAAAACAATTTTAAATAAGCAAGCAAGAAAAATTAACGACTAAAGCAATATTAAAACAAATAACGGTAATTAAAGAAAACGACAAAATAAGAATTGAACTAAAACCATAAATGATTTTCTAAACTTTTTCTAATCCTAAATGACTATTTAAAAGTAAAAATCTAAGGAAATTCTAAACCGAGAGTGATTTAAGCTAAAAATCGAAGAAAACGAGAACGGAGATTTGATATCCGTATTAAAATTTGAACGTTTCAAAATATCAACGCTTTTAAAAAACGGAAGTAAATTTTCATAACAACCCAATCCTAGAATATGATAAAATAAAAATTAAAAAAAAAGAAAATTATTTTTTTTTGATTATTTTTCTATTTTTATGATTTTTAAAGTTTTTAATGAAAATAAATGATTAAAATTACAAAACAAAACTGAAAAAATTATAGAAAAATAACTAAAAATGTAAAAAGTAGTGGAGGATTTTATAAAAATAATAACTAAAAATAAGCCAAAACAATAAGCTCTAATAAGCTGTTGAAAAGCTATGGCTTTTATAAAAATGAGAAAATAAAAACGTGGTTAAGAAATTAATAAAACAAGATGTGTTTGAAAAAGAACCAAGGGCGCGTTGGACAGTGTGTGTGTAATGTGAGAACAGGTGTGGTGGGTTAAAGCAAGAGGACGATCCAGGTTCGAACCTGGCCCTACTGGTACTGGTGGTTAGTATGTGTGTATGTTGGGACGAGTATGTGTGAAAGGGGAGGTCATGGGTTCGACCCCCATGATTTTCCTTTTTACATTTTTTTAATTTTGAAAACTTTTTCACAAATTTATAAAACAGCTGAAGATGAACAACTTTTGTGAAAACAACTTTTATAAAAACTACTTAATAAGCTGGAAAATAGCTTAATAAACAGACATAAATGACTTTAAAGGAAATTTGGCTTTTTCACTAATACTACTTAAGCTAGAAAAGTAGAATAAGCTAAAGACAGAGCTAACTAAGCTACAAGCAACTAACCACTAACCTAATGAGCAAACATGAACAAGAATTAAGAAAAAAGAAATAGTCGTAAGCTGAAAATTTCAATTAAGCACTTTTGTTGCAAAACACTTTTCAAAATAGACAAAACACCATCTTTGAGCTTATTTTTAAGCACTCAAGCAGATTCTTATGGGATACTGACTTATAAAACTTTGAAGCTTATCCTAAAAAATTTATCAAATTGCAATTGAAAAGCATTTTGAAATCTATATAAGCTAAGGAAAAGCTAATTGAAATAGGCTGTTTGGCTCAGTAGAGCTGAGTTTTCTTTTTGCTTTTTATGAAAAGACTAAATTGCTAATTTGCAGACTAAAATCAGATAACTAAATTAGCTAATTAAATAAAAATAAGCCCTAACTTAACTAATTTGGCCTATAATTTACTTGTATACCAAGTTTCAAAACCTAACTCTAACCCTAACTAGCTTATTTTTCAGTTTAAAAATCACTAAAATCTATTTTTTACTACTGATGCAGTTGACACTTTTTAAGCCAAAACCTAAAACCAAATGATGTAGGCTTAAAGACATGTATTCTACACTTAATAAACACTAAAACAAGAACAAAAATGGATACAAATGCAACTAGAACATATATGAGCACAAAAATCCTAAGAATTTGAACTTAACACCACAGATTCTATTAACTACTTATTAACTTTTGAAAACTTGATTAAGTATAACAATCACATTAAATCCTTGATTTATATACTTAAATTTGAGATTCAAAATTGATTTAAAAGGCCAAATGACTATGGACAGTACTAACTTAAGTTAGTACTGCCATAAACCAAACACCCCTTTAAGAATTTAGAACTCATTTTCAGCATATAATTTTGAGATTTAAGGCTTACAACTTAAATACCAGATATTATTAAGCTACTAAAAGACCTAATGAATAGATTTTGACAACTAATTAAGCAGAAATAATAAGCTAACAAGTTATGCTTCTTATTTTTGGTTTTTTCAACTGTTTTACATAAAAAAACTTACAAATTGAAATTTAAACTAAAAAATGAACTAAATAAGCATCAATCAACAATTATAAGCACTAATAAGCTATTCTAAACAACTATAAGTAGGAAATAAGTAGTTATAAGCTAAATTGCAAATTTAAGCTATAAAAAGGAAAGTGAAGACTTACAAAGGCCTTTGCATAAACAAGGCTTAAAAATGCTCTTATGAGTTAATCAACAAGCTCCGGCTTATCCAAGGATAAGCTGGTGTGGTCTTGAAAGCCCATCCAGGTCTAGCTTCCCTTCCATTATAAGCTGAGGTAAGTTTTTAGAGTGGATTTTGAATAACAACAAGCTTAGTTAAGCTTTGAGAGCTTAACTGAGTATACAAGTAGCTTATTAGTTAATATGATAGATTATTGAGCTTATTGATACATCACACTTAGCATTATAAGCTAAATTTTTTATTAAGTAAAACAGATTAGAAACACAAGATTAAAAAGTATATTGCAAATTTTATTAACGAAACTGAGTTACAAAGCTTTTAAAAAGAAATTACAACAATTTAAATGACAATAAGCTAAAATTAACTACAATAAGCTAAAAGCTAAATTCTACCCTACTCCTAGATAAGCTAACATCTCCTGTGAGTGAGGGGTGAGCTCCTTTTATAGGCAAGAGGGGAATGTTCTAGGTCCTATAAACGCTCCTTGGCAGCTTCTAATCTTGGCCATTGATTTCTTCAAATCATTGGATCCTGATTTGAATCCGTTGGATGAAAGAATGTCACACAGATTGCTAGCGTGGCAATCCCATTATATTGGAGCCTTGTGCTTCTTTTACATTGATTTTAGTGCAGATTTCCCATTTTGGTATGTTTGTTTGATGTACACGTGTAATCCCTTTTGTCCAGGTGAGCAAAACTTGGCCAATCACAATCAAGGGGTGATGTTTTTATTGCTGACTTAGAGCTTGGTACTAGCATCTTTGTTGCCATGTAAGATAAGTGGGTTTTTACCTATTGATTTGATGCTGGGTTAATTTGGGACGATGGTGAAACAGTAATACTTTTTGGCGCCCTTTTTCTTTTTATTCGTTTTGTTTGACTAAGACTAAAAGGGGGTTGACTTTGGGCTTTTGGTATTTGGACTTGGTTATATAAAAGGGAAATTGGGCCAGGATTTAACTTTGGGCTCGGTTAAGAGTTAAAAGGTTTGGGTAATTTAAGGACTTAACGACCGTTAGTCCACAAGTAACAAAGGACTAACGGTGTTATTGTTTTTGGACTTTTGTTGAAAATGATTTAACATTAAGGGCTTTTTGGTAAATTCAAAGGTTTTGTCATCTTGTGAGTTGACCATTGTTGACCTTTGGTTGACTTTTGTTGACCTTGATTGATAATTCCCGGCTCTTGTGTACTCTTTTCCGTCTCGTGTTCGTTTTTGCCCGGTTTTTGGCTCTTTTCTTGTGATTTTTGCAATATCCGTACCTATACATCACAAAAGACAAAATATACAATATACAAGCATAATTTGCATTATTTTCATCTTTTTAGGGTTATTTTTGATATAAAACGGATATGTGATTTCTCGCATATCAAAATTCCCTAAATTAAATGATTGTCGTGTCCTCACGCAATGTTATATGCCATAAAACCAAATATTCCAAAACCTCCATAAACTAATCCTTTGAAAAGTAGCAAATTTTCCCATTTTTCAAAGTTTTTTTTTCATTTTTTTATGATTTTCATAATTTCCTACTTACAACTTATTCATGTGTGACATAATGTATTGCTTTCATTATTCATTGATAACTTTTAGGATCACGGAACAAAAAGCACAAAAAGTGTCCAAATGGATAAATTCATCGTCCCCGACTTTCACTTCTCCAAGCCAAGCTTAAAAACAAGATCATTGTAAAATACAAGTTATGATGCTAACACCACTCATAAAAGCTAATTGTGTATTACTTTTCCTCCCTTATTCCTAATTTTGTATCTCAAGATTTTATTTAAGTCATATACCCGAAGGCTCTTTAAGACTTTATTTCGATACTTATTAATTCCAAAAATAAAGCGTAATGGTTAAAAACGCAATAATTAGTTCCTAGCCCTTTTCAAAGGAACAAATGTCATCAACAAGTGTCTGTCTGATGAATCACTTGTGATTCCGTTGGAAGAACTACGTGTTGATGACAAGCTCCACTTTGTGGAAGAGCCGGTAGAAGTCATGGACCGTGAAATCAAACAATTGAAGAGAAGTCTCATTCCCATCATAAAGGTTAGATGGAACTCTAAATGAGGTCATGATTAGCCGGTGGGACGATAGGATCACTTCAATGGCAGGAAATAAGGGGGGCGCCCTTAATTGCGTCTAGTATCACTCCAACCGCACCGGGCCTCAAGTGCCGCATCTTGAGTGGGGCCTTATACAAGGTGTCCGACATATATTAACGGGGTGGAAGACTATAACAGCGCCTATAGTATTTGGGAGGTCGAATTACAGGGGGGGAACTCCCCCAGAGTAGTTATTTCATATTCCATTTATTTATTGGGTTTTGCATGTTATTCCCATTTAAACAGCATTAATTAAATCGCATAGACACAAAAGTCATCGTTTAGCTAGAAATGTAACCTAAACTCATTAAGACTTTAATTGATCCCTTCCTATTCGTTGTTTATTTTATTTTTCACGATATGAAATCTGGGTCACGTGTACTTAATACTATCAAAGTAACAAACCATTTAAAAATGAACTACACAAATTGCAACTTCTATAAGTTAGAAGGTAGATAAGACTTAGAATAAAAGCCCAAGTACTCCAAAAAGCTAGACATAACTCGTGTATTCCCCCCCCCCTATCGAATCAAAAACACTTGCAACAAGATAAGGCCCAACATATAATAGCCAACACCCTTTTTACAAAACCCAAACAACCTCGTGATATATTGGCTGCCTACAATCCTTTTCCTTCCCACGAAAATAACAGTATTCGCCTTTTAGATCCTGTACCAAGATACTTACCTAATTTGTTGTTACATGCACTTGTGAGTATTCATTTGACTAGTCCTCATGACCCTCTATTCAGATTATAAAATACCTTGGCTGAATTAGTGCTAACAAATTCACAGTAGCTCAAAGTCACCAACTCTCATACCTTTCTTTTCTCTAGTTCGACACCAACAAGCACCTCTTCACACAAATACAAGAACCTATAAACCCTAGAAAACCCTAACCCTAAATCCATCTTTTGGTCGACGAAGGCATACAAGCAACAATCCCTCTTTATTCGTGATCATAAGCCGGTACAAGGTAGTCCAAGAGTCGTGGTTAAGTTGTAAAAGTGGTGGTAGTTTGTTCGTTGAGGGTTAATAACAAGCAAGGGTCTCACTAGTTTTGGTTCAAAGCACGCTTTGTCTTCCTTGCTTTGTGAGTTCGCACACTACTTTTTTTATACAAATTCATGTGTTTGACTTTGAGTTTATGTGAGCTAAATCCTTCCTCTTTATTTATATTATATGTGCAATGCCTACGTTCTTTAAGGTGTGATTGATAAAGAAAAAAAGGAAAACATGTCTTTTTTTTAGTTTCCGAATGTAGAACGAATAATATGTAAAACCCTATACGACTTGCGAAGAGACTAATGAAACATGGACATAGTTGCGAGGGTATTAGGTTTAGAAAAACCAGCTACTATAGTTTGGACTTAAAAGTTGGATAAAAAGAAAACGCACATGATAAAGTTTTTCTTTTTTTTAAAACGCAACCCACACTAATGATTTTGAGTACACTCTTTCGACCCCTAAAAGTAGAGTATATGAAATCAAACTTGGTTATTGCAAGAGTAGTACATGTAGCAAGTATTTTGCCCCTGGAAGCACTCAATTTCGTCAAGTAAATAATAAGTTACAAGGTCTTAAAGTTAGATGCGAAAAACTGTCACTTTACCCACTTTTGTAAAACGGCCATCGAACATTTTTCTTTGAATTATTGTGTCGATTATACTAACTGAAATGACGAACCAATTACTGTTATATAAAGCCTGAAGTATCAACTTTAAACTAGAACAAAAACCACCCTTTTTCGTTGAATAACCTGCTCACAAAACGCGTATACTTTTGGCTGGTTGTCCCGAGTGTCGACAATCTGTCGAACACATGGTGTGCACTCAGTCAGGCCTACTCAGCGTGCACCCCCATCTTTCGACTCATTTTTGACCTAGTTAACGACCCCGTCACGCAAAGTTTATAAAGGACGAATTAAAGCCAGAAGTTCCTAGTTTACTAAAGTATTTTTGTTTCGCCCTAATCTTGAGTATCGAGGTCGTAATTTGAGCCCAAAACTCTAACCACGCAACGATACATGCTGAAATAATCACTTATTTTTCTAAGTATAAAAACTGCCTAGCGAGACGCCTATGTTTAGCACTATTTTTAACCCGTTAAATGACCTTTTTAGACACGACGTATTTAACAAAAGTTGTAGACGACCCAGCTGAGACTTCAAATATATTTTTGGTTTTCCCTGCCGTTAACTAACAAATCCGTAAATTCATTGTAAAACTCCAAGTCGTCCAATATTGAAACTTAGTAAAAATTTCACTTATTTGATTTGTAAAATGTCAATGTTTCGTCTAATTGTTTAACCCACTTAGAGACTAATATTTTAGAGTTTAGATGACCTAGTTTCCAAAAAGTCCGAAGTCGTAAATTATGTACTTATATTTTGACCGCATTGACCCAATAAAGTTAACCTTTTTAATACGAGAAACTATTTTCAAACATCATTATTTTAAATATAGTTCAAGCACACACTAGGGACGAGGTTGCAAGTATTTAGCTTATTATTTTTCCATTTAGTAAATATGTATTAATTTTCCATAGGTTGCGGATAAAGTCTTGTGCATCGTTTTTCGTACCACTACCTTAATGCTACGTTATTATTACTTGATGTGAGTTTATAGTCCCCACTTTTATACTTTTTCAATCATTTATCAAATTTCGGGGATGAGATCATGTTTGTTTTTACAAAATGGATGCAAGTACATTTTAATTCAAATATTACGAGTTTGCCTAAGTAGCTATAACCCACTATGCGCATCATCATGAACTGTCAATTGCATAGATGTAATTGTTAATTGCATTATGTGAGCGCGACTGTTATGAATAGATCTATTTAGGATTAACATCCCCGTTCGGGCAAGTAGCACTTGCTAGTTTACCGGTTGGACAGAAACGACGAATGTATACCATTTAGAATCATAGATGTTACGGGTTGAACATCTACATTGGGCACCATCATTCATGTGTATTTGATTTACATACATTGTTTAGCTTCAGTGTCATGAGCTTAGTGCATTTCGTAATACATTTTTATGATATTGTATTCGTTACTTTATTACAGGGAAATCTTTCTATCCGCTTTATTTAATTTATAAACCTATAAATTCACCAACATTATTGTTGACGGTTTAAACATGTTTTCTCAAGTCAATAAGGTGCAAGTCATGGATACATTGGATGGTCGTTTTTTGACGTCATATTATCATAGAGATTTACATGCATTACATTTTGGGATATTGTTATGTTGGGAAATCTTTACTTTTCCAAGTTAAACAAGTTAAGCCTATGAGCTTTTGTAACGAACCATTTATGAAATCTAATGTATCAGATTTTAAACGACTCTTATAAAGGTCGTTCTCATATCTTGTGCTATTGCTCTATGAAGTAATACCCCCGGAACATCATATTCCGATGTGGCCTATTTTGGGGGTGTTACTGGATGGACGAACCAAACATTACTATGGAAGAATACATCAGGCTCGAGGATGAAAAAGCTCGAAAACGTGGGAAAGTGTTTAACTAGGAAACTACTAAGTATGGTAAGATCTGGTATGATGAAGACGTTCACGACCTCAGATCCGTTGAAACCAAATTCCCAGCCATTATCTTCAATGATAGTTTGACATCGAATGAAACACTATCTTGTGAACCCACGGTAAGTTCTCTTAACGATAATGAAATGTTTGATGAATCCGACGATGAAGATTACACGATGGTTTTTGACAAAAACTCATTTTCTTAGAAAATAATTTCTGCCAATGATTTGAAAACGGATTCGGAAAATGATAATGAAAAAGTCAATATGCCCTTATTTCCATCACTCGAGCCTTCGGTCAGTTGTATTGATGATTTAGACTTCTTTAAAGATTTTGAGAGTGAATTTTCAGCCCTTGTTTACAATGATGCTCTAACATCTAAATTAGATTTTTCAACTGAACCCACTTTATGCCCTCAACATATCAATGAATTTGATTTGAAAGATGAAACATCATTATCCGAATATGATGAAGTGGAACAAAATGTTTTGTACTTTAATGATTTATTCCCTTTCAACATAATTTATCCCGATGATCTAAAATCAGATAAAGACAATGATGATAATGAAATCGATATGATACAATCTTCGAGGGGTAACGAAAATACACAAGGGTCAAATAAACTTCTGGAGGCAAGTAACGATAAAATCAATAAAGTTTTCATTATGAAAAGTTTTGTCATGGAATTAAATCTAAATATCGTAGCTTGGAATTATCTTGTCAATGGGATGCTATTCAATCTTATTAAGAATTTGTATGTGCCGTTTGGCATTCCGTTCGACCCTAAACGGTACTATAAGGATGGCGTTCACACAAAAATGTTACGGCGGCCAAGGTACGTTTTCTTTACTTAATTTAGGGAAAATTGGTCTCCAAGAACGGATACAACATATTAGGTTAACACCTATACGGCGTATCCACTGCTTTAACTTCAGTTGACCAAGTCAACAAAATTACGGCGTATTTCTTAAACACCAATACGGCGTATCGAGTCTGGGTATAAAAGCCCAACTGATACACCGGATTGAGTTTTACACATACCTTTTTCAATCTCACAAAAAAATTTAACCGCGAAAAACCTTGTAGAATCAAATCGCTTTTATCCGTGTTTATATCTCTCTCGTCATCTTGACAATGTAAGAAAGCCAAACCCAACCTTATTTCGGTTTCAATTTTCAATATTATATTAGGGTTAGGGTTCGGTTTTGTAGATTAGGTATTACTTTGTAAAACCCTTTGATTAGGTTCCCTTTACTCTCTTAGAAGATATAACTGGTATTGTTGTTTTGATGTAATTGGGTAAAAATGGGTAGAAAGGGAAACCCCTTTTCGTTTTTAATTGCAGAGCAATATGGCGTATCCACTAAACATGGATACGGCGTATTGACTCAATTTTACCCAAATTATAAAACCTCAATATGACGTAATCAACAAATGAATACGGCGTATTGCTCTGATAAAGATCTTGCGTTTAAATGTCATACGCCGTATTGACCAACACCCATACGGCGTATTGACTACTGATCTTCATACGTAATATCCATTTATGAATACACCGTATCCACCCTTAGAACAGAATGATCAAATTTTATAATTTGTGTACTGATCTCGTTGATTTTACAGATATGGAACCTCTACCACCTCGTGATCAGAGACACTTATGGCTTTGTTATCAGGTAGAGGGATACACCGAGGAGATAGTGCATGATTTTGTACAGAGGCTTGAGATGATATTCAGGAGGCAGGTTAACCGAGTGCATACATTAGATTTTGAGGGGGTGACTCTGGATATGAGGAAGGATTTGGCCGAGAGACTAAGGATGGTATATACTGGGGATGATGGTCAGGAGGTATTTGTGAGTCATACTTGGAGGACGTTGTTTAAGATTTGAGCACCTTTAGTTCAAGAGTTTATACTTGAGTTCTTCAGCACTTGCAGGATCGGTAGTGATATGGGGTTAGACGTTGCTAACACTTTGTGTTTTTAGTTAGAAGGAGCTAGACGTAGTATGACTTGGAGACAGTTTATTCTAGCTCTAAGTTTGCATACCGCCAAGGAGATGGCAGAGGACGGATTTGGTGCATACTGGTTAGGGAGTGAGAGAGTGATCCCCGATAAGGGGGATCTTAGTGATTATTGGGTTGATATTTCTTTTGGAATGGACTTTTTGAGTGGAGCTCCGTCTTATACTTTCATCAAAGATCCGACACCTAAACAGGTGATTGCCACTGATCTATTCTATTTACATAGCATGGACCGAGGGGTAGCTAACGTCTCGTATTTATTAGCATAGTACTTGTTCAGGCACGCTGAGGGGAGGAAGAGCGGTGCCAGGTTATCTGGAGGGCATTTTATTGGGCATTTTGCTCATCACTTTGGTCTGGTTAGTGATGATGGGCTAAGAGGATTATCCGTTATGACTCGTGTGTTACCATTAATTGACATAGGTAAGCTTGTTAAGCACAACATCTGTAGGGAGATAGGAGATGACTAGGCTTGGGTAGCTCAGGGCATAGAGAGGCAGCCAGTTGTTGCGGCCGCTGCCCTAGGGGATGCTAAGGATGCCCCAGATGTTGATGAGGGTACTTAGGTTGTCCCATCACCCATACATGCACCCCTACCACCACTAGTTATAGGTAGGACTATGCCCTAGAGATTAGGGAGACTTGATAAGGAGATACAGGGGCTACGTCAGGATGTTAGGAGTTTACGAGGACTTATGGAGAGATCAATGACCGATCAGGGTAGATTCTCCACATGGATGGTTAGCTGCATGACACAGCTCATGGAGGCTAGAGGGCGTACTTATCAGGAATTCGATGGGACCTTTCGAGGGAGTTACCCAGCAGTCTTCGAGAGGCGTACCAAACACAAGACTAACGGTGCCAGCACCTCCACAGCCCAGTAGGATGACCAGCAGCCAGACCCATGATTGCTCTATCTTTTATCTTTTTGTTTCTATCTTTTGTATATTTATCATTCATATCATGATGTATCTAACTTTAAACAGGTTCCATATTTTTATGTATATATTATGACGTGATGTTTTGACTTGTTTATGCATGATAGAACAAACACTGGCAGTAAGTTCAGCACCATAGTTCATGAGTATGTTACGGAACCAAGCATGATATCCAAATCAAGAGAAGAATTCAGAAGAGAGAGTGTTTACAAGAGTGTGGAAGTTGGAAGGAAAAAGTCTAACTTAAAGACTTCGCTGTAAATAAAAGTGCTTCCCGAGAGACAACCCGAATTGTTATTTATTTTTATCGAGTCTATCTTCCGAGACATCAATACGACGTATCCGCTCCATACCATACGGCGTATTGAATGTCTGGACGTTATCAGTCCTTTATTTTTATGCACTTTAGACATTATTGTCAGTTCTGTTAATACGGCGTATTCATGCACATGATATGGCGTATTTAATAGACTGACCCGTATTTAGATACTTTTTACAGGTTTCTTAATACGGCGTATTCCATTTTATGGATACGGCGTATTGGTTTCCTGTACAGTACCGTAGATACCCGAGATAGGATTTTGCATGTTTTTTCTATATTTTACACATGACCTCGCTAAAAAGAAATCGACGATGTTGGTGAAGTATCTACAATCTGGAAATCTAGAAGTGTTGGAGTCTTGAAACTTCAAGACGGCTGTTCAACACACATCCTTGCTCATAAACTCAACTTGGAGAATCTACCAAGCAAAATATCAGGGGAGTTTCTCATTCTAATTCTTTTTAATTCCCGTTTTTAATGTTTTATCTATACAACGAGGACGTTGTATAATTCAAGTGGGGGGATGGGAATTAGAATGTATACTTGTCTAATTTTTCACATAAAATACTTAAATTATGCTCAAATTTAAAAATTTTCCAATCATACTTTTGTGAAATTACTTGATACATAACTTGCACACAATAACCCTTATTAGATATTGTGAGGATTTAACCTTAGCCGTTTCCAAATATTTACCCAAATTCCATAAAATATGAGTGTGCCAGTGATGTTGTAGACTTTAGAACTTGGCTTAGTATATCTATACGAGACCACAATAATGAGTACTATGGATTTAGATGGAGTAACTTGTTTAAATTGGTAAATTTCTAGAATTACACCCAAAAAGCCTTTATATGTTGTTTTATTAACTAACTACAATGGTTAGTTAAATCCCTGTATAAACCATTTGTTTACTCTCATCTTAAGAGTAAGATACCCCTAGAAAAACCAATAGATCCAATCCTTTAGGAATTACACTAACTGTTTGTTTCGTTACACCTTAGCCTACCCAGTTAGATTAAGTCCATTTATCAGTTGCTAGTTGTTTAAAGTGTAAATTATGTATTTCCCGAGTCTTGTGTCAATTTTCTATCTTTGGTACGGTTGAGAAGAAATTTGCACATTGCAAATGGGAATGTATAAAGTAGTCAAAACTCATGTAATTTTACTACCAACACAATTATTGGTACGTCCGAAGAATGAAGAATTATCGAAGGAATTATCCAGAGTTATTATGATCGTGAAGATAGTAAAATTACACCGAGTTTCGTAGTATAGTATCGTTAAAAAAATCAAAAAAATTAGAAAATCGCAACAAAAAAAGAAGAGGAATGTTTGAAGATAATTGTTTCGCAAAAGCTTATACCGAATGAATTATATTAAGGATCGATTATTCGTTGATACGTCTTATAAGTCAACGATGTAAAGTTTTGTATAAAGTGGTAGATATTGCCACTTGTCTTGTAAAAGTATGTAAAGTATGTGATGATTGGGAAGTTGACCATTACGGGAACGCCAACGGAGGTTGTTGTTTTTTTATCAATGATCAAGACATTTGTAAATAGTTGTGTCTTAATCATGATAACGGTCGGGAAAAAAGTGTCTAGCAACTTGTATCTTGGACCTAGTCTATTTATTTCATAATTTTTATTTAACAACAATTTATTTCCCTTTCCTAATCATTAACCATGGGTTTTACGCCAATGAGGATGTGATCGAGCATGCATGTCTATTCTATCATTACGGCCATGTATGCATGTCTCAGATGCCTTGTTGGTTTATTAATATTGGTGAATGTTAGAAGATCCCTACCCTATATCGTTCTTCATCTTAACCCTTGGTTAAACTCGAATGAGGATGTGATCGAACACACATGTCTATTCCGTCGTTACGGCCATGTATGTGTGATTCAATAGCCTTGTTGGTGTGGTACTTTTGGTGAAAGATTGTAGAATGATCAACCCTAAGCCTTATAATAAAAACCCATTTTACCTTTATAAACTTGTTACTCCTTAGCTCTAGTGGTGGAGATGTGTATCCTTGCCAAGCCTATGATAGAATACTCGTAGATTAGTTAAGCGATTTGAGTGTTTTCATCTTCCTATTTTGTAAGGTGTTGGGCTGTGTACTTGTAATAGATCAAATAAATGATTAAATGTAAAAATCCTTACGGATACATTTTCATAAACTTCTAAAGGCTACTTGAGGACAAGTAGGATTCAAGTGAGGGGATATTTTATGACATCAATTAACGTCACTTTTATTGCATCATTTATCCTATGTAGTTAATCCATTTTGTATAATTATTGAAAATAATTGTTACTTAATCGTTTGTATTTGAGATATTGCAGTAATTGTACATGGTGAAGATTAGCAAAAAGGCACGCATTCTAGAGCTTCAACGAAGATATTTGAAGATTACTGTTCTGACAACCAATACGTCGTATCCATCAAAGAAGATACGGCGTATCTGTGCCTGCACTTCACTAAAGACCACGAAGGAAACAAGATCCAATACGCCGTATTCAAGCCATATGGAAATAAAATATTTTGGAAGATATCAAACGTGGTCCCTACTCCAAGAAATCCCCAATACGCCGTATCGAAGACTCTCGATACGCCGTATCGACCTTTTTCCAGACCTTATAAATAGAAAACTCAGAAACGAGTTTTAAGTGTGCTAAATCATATTCTCGATACCTAAACCATAAAAGTCGATTTTCAGAGGAGAGGAAGAGCAAAAGAGGTCAAGCAACGCAATTAATTCCATAGGAGACAACGTGTAATTTCTTGTACTATTGTAATCGTTCAGTTTTTGGTATCATTCGTTAACTCGGTTAGTTTACCTTGGCTAAATTATTACTCTTGTATTGATTATGATGTTTGAAGGCTAATACCTTCGGGTATTAGCCATTATTATGAAGATCTGAATGTTTGGTTTGTTTATCTCGATTGCTTAATTTATCGTTGATTACTTGTTTATGTTTATCAATTTATACTTGTGTACGTGCTTAAGTATGCAACCTATCATTCAACTGTAACATTTCTCAATTTCAGGTCATTTTACGATTCCTATTATTCGTCACTATTTATTTTGGTTCGATACGTGTTTACTTTTAAATTAAGTTTTAAGCTAAATCGCGTAGACTAGAAATAATCATTTAATGTAAACGATCATCAAATAAATTAAGGTTTACATCAACCAAGTAATATGTAATTATTAAAAAGATAATTATTAACATTGAGTATTTTATTTTTATTGGTCATGTAAAAGGGTTTATGTTTCGCAGTAAAATACATTCGGACACACTCCGGAAATACCTAGACTTACCTAGACTCAAACCAATACCCACTTTGAAACCTTAAACACAAAAATTAAATCAATCCTTGTATAACCTCCACTAGGGCAGAATGTTGGACACTTAACCCACTAGGAATCTTCATTTTGGATCCTTAAGTACATGTACAAGCTCCCTTTAATTAATAGTAGTACTAATGGTCCCTTAGCTAATATTTACACAATGGATAATAACCTATTTAGTCTCTTATGCTTGTGTATGCTGCGGTTAAACACACATACACAAAATCATCAAAAATCCTCCTAATACCTTCCAAAGTACTTGTACAACTAAGGTTAATTAAGCCTTGTACTAATTGTCCCTCCTAATCTATTATACAATAGACAGAGACCTTCTTGGATTCTTCCTTTGGCTTATATACCCGCGGCTAAAGCATCCACACAAACCCAAATCATAAGATTTCTAGTATCTAGCCAAATATTGTACAAATATCCTCTAATTAAGAATGGTACTTAGTGGTTTAGCTAATACAATGTGTAACTAACCAAAAATTACAAAACCACCTTGAAGAGGCCACGGTTTGGTTTGTTGGAACTAGGAAGTGAGTAACTAGCTCACTTGCCTATAAATACTCACCTAGTCTCACCATTAGACACTCTTACAAACACAAACACTTAAACACACCCACTCTCTATACGTCGAGCCTTAAACCACAAGCAAACATACATATTTACCTCCTTCAAACCAGGAAGACACAACAAAGGGTTACATAACGAGGCCAAGGAAATATACGAGCTAAGGATTGGGTAAACCAAGCTTTGAAGCTTAGAAATATTACACATTTAGGTGTAAACGCCTTGTGTCATCTTCAAATCCACGAACCAACATACTAGGACCTTTGTAAGTCACATTTAGACCTTTACCACTCGTATGATAATTGTTTTCTTTAAAGACTAGCCAATATGTCTTGTCAATATAGAAATATTATGCTAGCATGAGTTCATGCATGGTAAATGGAAAACATGCGTGTTAAATGCAATGCTATTGCGTATACACGACTTGTGTGGTGCCAAAAATGTAAAGAAGCATACAACGTGACTTAATATCAAACAAAGCTTTAAAACCCTTCGTTTATATAAAAACGTAGGCCTCGACGTATACAAGATATCGTACACACGAAATTGTACAAAAACCATACGTAAACTTTTGTTGTAAACAAGATATGATGGCTTGGGGAAGTGTATACGACACATCTAAACACATGCATGTAAAACACGACGTATACATGGGATGAACAAATGACCTATAGACACTAGAGCACTTTCGAACCTTACATGGGTTGCTAGGAGAGTAATGGGCCATTTAAAGTCGCGTGTAAACCAACCGTGCGCCCCACCGGCCCAACAGGCCCAACAACGTAGGCCCATGGCTTATTTATAAGCTCATTCGAGCTTATTGTATAAACCAGGAACCTTGTTAGACTTGTAATATAACAAGCATGCATGAGTTAGACTTCTATTGGGCCTTTCGAGTCCAATAGCCACGATCAAGACCATAGCAGGCCCAATAAGCCCACCTAGTGAACCCACGGCTTATTTATAAGCTCAATGAGCTTATTTAGAATCTTACAAACATATTTAAACAAATGTCGACCCTTCACACCTTTTTAAACCAAACGGACCCTTATTGAGACTTCACGGCCTAATTTTGTGAGCCCACACAGTCCATAAGCCACCAATAAGCTTGGGCAGCTTATTTGTGAGCTTAAGCAGATTTAAAGGATTGTAATAAGCCTAGACTAGCCAATGGACCTTAGAGAGCTAAGCCCAAACCCTTAAAACACTTAACGGGCTCACATCAGGCCCAACAAGCCCGTTAATGATCTTAAGTGCTTATTTAATAAGCCATGAAATGAAAACAGCTTAATCAGACCTAAATAAGCCTAATGAGTCTAGAAAATAAGTTGTATAACCTAAGGAACCCCTTTTGCAAACTTTCGGTTAAGGTTGTTGGGCCAACGAGCCCAATAAGCTCAAAATAAGCTCATCCGAGCTTATTAAGAAGCCAAACAGATTTGTGTAGCTTAAATAAGCTTAACAAATGCTTTAGTGCTTTTTAAAACTTAATCGGACCTCTAAAACACTTATTGGACCTTAACGGGCCCAATAAGGTCCATTAAGCCAAAATAAGCTCTCCCGAGCTTATTTATAAGCTGGAACAGCTTATATGGCTTATTGGAGCTTAATGAAATCTAATGTCGCTTGTTGGAACTTAATTGGAGTTAAAATGCGATTTTTACAAGTTAAGGGACTAAATGTGTCAATTTAGAAATTGAGGGTTTAAAACTGCCAATTCATTATTCTTACCGGTGTCCCCTCCAAGAACACCCGGGCAGTAATTTTGTTGTTATCAGTTCAATCAGCCTAAGCTAATCCGTAATCATTTCAAATGTAAAGTATGTATTTGTGACAGAAATGAATTTAAGTAAAGATGTATCTCATAGCGAGCTATGCAACTACGTATGTAACCAATTTGTAATCAATATGTAAATGTTTGCAAACAAGCTTGTTCTCACCCAAATATATGTAAACGAGTAAAAAAGGGGAGCTATAAATCACAAATCCCTTAAACAATCCATTGTTATAAGATAACGAGTAAGTATAAGAATTTGTAAAAAGATGTATCTCCTCGCGGGTTATAAAACATTCAAAAAGATTTGAAAAGGGTGGCTATTGAACTCACATTGATTAAAGACCCACGATCATTTAATCCAATTAAATTCACAACTGAATCAGCACGATCTCGACCTCGACTATATTATGTCGTTTCGATTATAACACGTAATAATACGACCATCTGATGCGTACATGTTACCCCAAAATATACATCATCTTTTATATGTTATACATATACTTATATAATGTGATGAGAAAATACACTTGCGCGTCTTTAAACCTTATCACTTTTGTTATTTAAGCTATATATACTATTTTCCGTCCAATATAACGTATCTTTAATATTTACAAAAGTACTATTTTTAGACTTCCCCGTTTTTAGAACCAAACAATGATCTTAAAACTATTAATTGAAATAATATATTAACCTGCTTTATTTTATCATTCAAAATCGTACTCATAATGTATTAATATTAATTAAAATATCCGTTGACTTTTACGTTGACCTTTAGTTTTGACCCGCTATATCTCAAGTTTTAAAACAGACAATCCTCGCGGCAAAGTAAAATGTCATTACGAACAACTTTCGTGCTTCGCCGGAAGGCTGAAACGGACTCGAAAGTGCTCAAATCGTTTAATTAATAAATCTGCCATTTTTAATATATATTAAAAATAACCTATTTTTCTACTAAAGTGTATATTTCGATTTCGTTCCAGTTTCTTCGTTATTGGGAGTTAAAAGTCCCGTTTTATATCAAAACGTCCGTCAAAATATAATTTGTTATATTTTGTAAACCAAAATCTATCTTTTCCAAATCTCGAATCCCGAATCTCATGTTACATTTTCTGCTCTTAATTATTCGTTACAAAAACGCGCCAAAGTCCGTTTTTAGTTCAACTTTCATCTAAAATATATCTAGTATCGCTTATAGATTTATATCAATCCCGTTTTTATATTTATATCACATTTTTATTAGACGTCGTAAGTTTATTAGATTTTCATCACATATAAAAATTAATCGATAATATAAACGAAATTAATCGAATACTTTTAAATTAAACGCACCCTTTTTCGGTGTCAACACAATCAAACGCACCCGTTCCGTTGCAAACCAAACGCACTCCTTATGTAATTCTACCCGACCAAACGCACCCATATGGTGCTTTTCTGTCTAAACCAAACACATCCTTTGGTTGTCCAACAGCCAAACGCACCCTATTCAGTTTTTCCTACTAATCTAAACACACAGCCAAACGCACCCTTATTCGACTATAACAATTTCAAACGCACCCCTTCGGACCCCAAACAGCCCTTGCGGCTGATAAACCCACAACCAAACGCCCTTGTGGGCTGTTTTTAATACCAAACACCCCCTTGGGTGGCTGTCACTGCCAAACGCACCCTCGTGGGTGGTTGACAGCCGAAACCAACACACCCTATGGTGGTGGTGACTGCCAAACGCACCCTTGTGGTAGTGAACCCATACACCAACGCACTCCCGGCTGTTGTGTAAAATCAAACGCCCCCTACTCCGTTGAACAAACAAAAGATATCCTCCCCATCGGCCGAAGCCAGAAAACACCCCCCTAGCCACCAACCGCACCAATCGCTTTTATAAAACCAAACGTGCCCTATGTGGTCACAACCCAACCCGAACGCAGCCCCTCCCTTGGCTGCTGTTTCTGTCAACGAACAAACAAACACCCCTTGTGGTACCAAAACCCAACCCCGACTCTCTCTCCCCCTATACCCGGCTGTCCCACAGCCAAACCGAACACCCTTTTTGAGACCCGTAACCCACGCACCCTCGTGGGTGTTCATTAACAACCCATCACACCCCTCTGGTGGTTGTTTTACACACGAACCTAACCACCTTCGTGGTGGTTTTTACCACTGAAACAAACACACCCATCGTGGTGGATTGCGATGTTGTAGTAGATTGTACGTAGATAGGTATGATTATGGATGGTGTTGGTGGGTGATGGTGTATATGATAGTTAGGCGGTGGCAGTGGGTGGTTTGAAGTAGCGAGTGGGGGAGGGTGACCTATGGGATTCGGGTAGATCGTTGAGTGAGGTCATCTTAGTTCTAGGCCGAAAATTCCTGCCGAAAAGTTTTCCGGCGCGGCAATGGTGATCGGCTGCAGAGCAGGGAGCTACGCCGAGTAGATGAAGGAGAGAGAGTTTAAATGTGTATATAGTTTGTGTTTTATAATTTTAATGAAAAAGAAATTTAAAGTTTTTATATTTATATAAAAAGGAAAGTGACAAGTCCCCATAGTTTTTAGGGTCTATTTTGTAACTTTATAGTATAGTTTTGATACGACGGTTCTGGACACCTCGTTTGAATGGCTAAAAAACGGAACGATTCAACTCTTGAAACTTGCGCCATTGTATTTCCGAATTACATTTTTCTAATAAAAATGAGTATTACACACGACTAATTTACGTAAACGATTTTATAAAATTTAAATTAAAACGTTTATTATTTATTTACTTGTATATTTCCTATAAACTGCTCCGTAACATGACAATTTACACGAATATTTGGCGTCTTCAAACAAACGTCACAGAATACAATGTTAAATAATTTATTAAATAATCTTATTTAATAAACGTGATAATTAAATTAATTTTAATTATTTTTGGCCGGTACTACGTTCTTGATTCTAAAATCTTGCGAGGCATTTCAGTCCACCTTTCTGACTGTTCGGTCTCAGTCAAAACTAAAAGTTGTCCAGGAAAATGTCGTTTTACCTTCAAATTGCTTTAGAGTCCGCATAATGAAAACGTGCTTTGAGATGGGTCGTTCTTATAAATCAAGCCAGACCCTTAAAGTCAAATTTTGAAATGTCATCAAAATTTTGGAAAATTCCCGGATTTTACATAGGGTTTGATAAAAATCTCCTTTGATAAGAATTTCAACATGTTGTGAGTTCTATTTTTTTAGCGTCTAAGAAAGTCAGAAAAAATTATATTGTTGCTCCGAGAGCGTAAATATGTTATTTTGTATTTTACGGCGTTTCCCCGAGATTTTTGTAAAAAAAGTATGTCAAGGGTCCAGCCTTACGTGTTTTAATGTTTTATTAAAGGTTTTAAACCATATTTAGTGGTACGGGATAAAATTTTACCGCACGTGTGGTGAAGCCGTGTTCCTAGTAGGCTGATGAAGAAATAAATAACCATTTTGTACTAAACTTGGAAGGACTAAAAGAAAGGAGGGGCTAATGTTGTCAAGTGAGCAAAGTTATTTTCTATAAATAACACCATACTCACACATACATACACTCTTTCACAAAATTTGTTCTCTCCTCTCTTCCATCCCATGTTGCCGTTTGAAAACACCACGCACCGTCCTACGAAAAATCATCACCACAAATTATTTACTTACATGCATTATGATATATTAATAGATTATTAATCCTTGTTTAATCCTCCATATTTCCTACTAAGAAAACCTCACATGCACTAAGTTTTCAAGAAGTTAGATTTTTGGTGTGTTCTTGTGATTTTCGAATATAAAGGAGTGTTCAAGGGTGTTAGATTGATGATAAAGGCGTGGTTGTGAGTGGAAAAGGTTTGTTGTCTTTGCTTGCTTACCGTACGGTTCAACCTAGGGAAGCGAAATCGATATTTTTTTCTAATCTTGTGAGCACTTATTTATGTTTTATGTTTTGATTTAATTTATGTATTACATATATTATGGATATTGCTAGAATGCTTCAATGTAAAAATTGATTTGAAAGTGTTTTGAGTAGGAGCATGTTTGTTGATAGTTTTAGTATCACCATGTTTTTTGAGCTATTAAACATGTTTTAATAGTTAGATTTTGATAAAAATTGTGATTGGTATGACCTTTTGGGTGAACTTTCATTTGAAACCAGAAAGTTTGAATTGAGCCCGTGGCGTTTCGAGAAATTTTTGAAATCTTTTTTTAGGCTTTTTGAAGATATAAATGGGATGTTTTAAGGTCCGTATTTTATCAGTATAAGGAGGGCCCTGCAACTCCAAAAACGAACGTTATTAACCGGCCGAGGTCAAATATGGATATTTTTGGGGTAAAAAGTCAACTACGAACTTTGACTTTTGAAAGTCAAACTTGCGTAAACTTTTAAATAAAGACTATAATGAGCAAATGGTTCGTAATGTTAGTTAAGTTGTAACGAAATATGAAGTTCGGATAAATTTATCCTTACTTTCGGCAAGCTTTCTAAAAATGGAAACTTTATGAGAAACGTTATATTATGTTAAGATTCGTCGAGTGAATTGTTTTCGTTGCACTTGAGATTAACAACTATATGATTGTAATATACGTAATAATGTTTACATATATATATATATATATATATAATATAAATATATATATATATATATATATATAATATATAAATATAATAATATATATAAATGCATATAAGTGCATTATATGAAATAATAACGTTTTTAGTACTTACCGCCAATAAATATGTATTATATAGGTTCGCGGGTTTAGACAGAAGCAAGTTATGCTTGTTGAGTTGATTGATTTGTAAGCAATAAGAAACACTAACTAGATTCGATCCGGAGGTCGTGGAGGATCAAACAAATAAGAAGCCATTTTATTTCGAGAGATAAAGGGAAAAGATGTGTATGTGTTTTAGAGAGAGAAAGAACACACACACCTTATGAGAAAATGATAATGAATCCTCACCCCTTCATGGAAGTATGGAGGGGGTATATATAGGTCAAGACAAGGGAAACTATTATAACTTAACGATTCTAGTCCCTGTAGGTCTTGCCTAATGATAACTAGTGTAATTCCGGATAAGTCAACATATTTTAAGGGCTAACAATCTTCCTCCAATATGTGGACATATGAATTAACTTACCATGTTTCTATCAAAGTATAAATTACAATAAAATAATGTCTTCAAAGCATGAAAGATGTCTTCGAAGTCCTTCTCTTGTCCTTGAAACGTGTACTCCGCTTGATCTTCATTGTCTTACTTGTTCTGGAACCTATTGTAGTATAGCAATGAGTTGGATTAACTTCCCCCAATCCATGCAGGCCTGTCTTATAAAATCTTTCTCATAGACTCCTTTTGGCGAAGTTTCTGAATCACTTCCCCCTGACAACCTATCTTGAGCAATGCTGAAACATTGATGTAGCTCCAACCAACTTCTATATGTCATAGATGTGCAACATGAATTTTTGTAAAGAGAAACCACACCAAGTACTACTGCTAACTTGTACATTGTGTCTTGGAAGAAATATTTCGTTCGGAGGTACATGCGAGAAAATCATCAACAATTCTTCCTCACGTATGCAGAATATTTTTCACGAACCAGTACTAGGTAAGTAGTATAATACTATTAATACTTCCCCCGAAGTTGACATGGTAACATCAAAAGTCAACTAAAGTCCTGGCATGTACGACATTTCCTCCCATGATGGATGCGTACTCTCGAAAGCATCATTGACGTGGTAACGTCCATATACTCTATGAATTCTTGCCTTAAGCACAATATTGAAATCCAAACAAACATTACACTCTGTTGACTCAGAAACCGTAGTAGAGATGAAGCAAAAATCAAGAAAACTTGGTATGTATCAAGTCCTTGTAATATGGGATGTCATTGATGGAACTTTAAGACTTTGCTTAAGACTGTAAGTACCTTTGTCTTCGAATAGCACAATTATAATCCCGTGAGAATGGCTGATTACATCTCATCCTTTAAACCTCTCTAGCTAGACTTACTAACCTCGTATTCCTGTCGGGCTAAGATTGTGACCTACGATGGTGAAGTAAAACCCTATATACCACACTTAAAACAGAATAGAATCCCCCAAATTTGTTACTTAATCTTGCACTTTGTTGATTGAAGAACGGTGCAAGATTAAATCTTTAAGTACTCTATACCCAACCAGAAAAGTATAAGAAGTACAACACCTCTTGAAGTTATCCACATCAACATCTACGTGTGACACTAAGTACTACAATGTAACTCCTTTAAGTGATAGCTATAACCCGTGAGCACTACAATGTAACTCCTTACATCAGGAAATAACTAGATAATCCAAAGCACAATCATAGTTGTATACGTTCAAGCAAGTCATTAATCGATAGATTGGGTTTGAAGAAAAGGGGTAGAAAGTAGAAGGAAGTCTCAATGATGAAATAAGTAGACGCCTTCGTGAAACCCACTTCAATCTCAAATAAGGGATACCAAATCAACTTCATGATCACTTGTCATCGTAATCCGAATCTTTAGCCGTTTGTCATTTTAGTGAATCTTATTCAATCGTTTTGTTGTTAGTGTATCTTGTTGTTGTGTGTGTTCAAGAATGTTATTGAACTAGGAAAAATATTATTTTTTGAATTATCGTCAACGAATAAACATTGTCTAGTTCAATTTGTCATGATAGTGTCCTATACCCGGCTTAATCATCGTACCCGGACTAATCCAATAACATCAACCCATAAGCATTGTCGGCCATATAGCATAATTCAGCCCATGTTTTATTAACCATAATCGTGTAGCCCATGATCCCAACCAATAAATATTCGGCCCACTCTAAAAAAATGGAATTCGGCTAGCCCAATCATTTGCATAATAAAACAATGCACATAGCCCCTTAAAACAACAATATGGCCTATCTCATTGATTGGAAGGCCCGGTCCAAAAGAGAATTAGGATAAAACCATACTAAATCCCTAATTATTCTCACATACAACTAACCCTAATCACATCTGCAACCGCCTCCATAATTTTTTCTTCCTCCATACGTAGCAACCAAGACCAAATCCCACCTAAAGTATTACGTTTTTGCTTATGATAATCAAACAGTGCCAAAAACGTAAATCACCTTTAATGGAAAACAATATAATCTCATTTGATATTTCTGCCTATGTCTTCGTCTTATCAAGAATGCCATCAAGATCTCTATCAAGAGGTCTCGGGTAGGTTTGTATCTTATTTGTTCTTGTGTTCAAACGAAACCAAGATTGATTATAACATGATTGTTATTAGTCAACCATCTTATTCACACACACTTGTGTAATCAACCATCTTATTTTCTCTCTCTTGTTTCTCTCTCTAAAATTCTTTATCATCTCCTTTCTATTTTTCTTTTCAAATGGTGAAAGTGAAGGTGATTCTTGGGCCAATTGACATTTGGTATCACTCCGCACACGGGTGGGTTTAGTATCACTTTGTGGTATGAGCATATTAGGAGCTTATGATCGCATATTATTCTATTTTTTTCTTTTCTTTTTCTTTCGGATAACTATTTTTGTTTCACAATAACATTCATTATAAGTTTTTTTGTTTCTCCTATTGGTTTAAGAAAACAATCCAGATCATTTTTTTCTTATCTTTATACAGTGGCAACGTAGTTTTGAATTTTTACGTATATACTTATTTAGCTCATTTGAAAAAAATGCTTGTTTCTTTCTCTAATGCGTTACTTGTTTTTTGATAAACATGTTCATACCGATTTCTCTTAGCCTATTTGTTCAACTCCTGTCCGTGCCTTCTTTATTGTTTCATACAGTTTTTTTAAGCTTATTTGTTAAGAATTCGCTCCAATGCTATAATCTTTTTTCAGCTTAGTAGTTTTTTTTTTGTGTCTTATTCCCCCCCCCTCCCCCCCCCCCCCCCCCCCCCCCCGTGGCTCTAACAGCTTTTTTAAATGCTGTTTTGTACCAACTCGTTCACGTGGCTTATTCTCCTTAAAAAGCTTATTAGAGCTTAGTTACAAAGAAGTTTTTGAGTGCTTATTTTTCTGTTTCGCTTATTTATTTGTGGTCCACACCGTTTGAACAAGAAAGGAGACACAACTCCTCATATTGTGGATCTGGTTTTTGTTGGTTTATGTCAATGACAAAGGAAAGGACGTAGTACGTTTTTGGCTCTTTGTTGAAGGCACCGAATTCACAATTACTTTGTTCCCCGAACTCGCAGTTAAAGAAACACCCGGATTAGTAACATTGTATAGCACCCGAACTCGCAACTCTTTCATCACCCGAATTAGCAGTTTGTCTAGCAACCAAATTTACAGTTTACTTTGTTCCCCGAATTCGCAGTTTACTTTAACATCCTAATTCGCAGTTTACCTCTTTTAACCGAACTCGCAATCCCTTAATAAGATGAATTAGAAACTCTTGTGAAGTAAACGAATTAGCAAAACGAAGCGGAGCAGAGTCGAGAGGTGAGGGAGATAGCGAGGAGTTGAAATAAAGCCATTACATTCAGATTTTTGAGTTTGAGTGACGGTACACTACGGGACTTATAACTTATATCTTTGTGATCGTGACGTCTTTTCGATCAGCGTGGTGTATTTACTTCTAACCGACGATAACCGTACCACTTAAAAGGATCAAAACAATAAACGTTTACAATTTTTAAAAGTATACAAACGTAGAAGAAGGAAAAATGGAGGGAACTATTTTCAATTATTAATTACAATTCCAAGTTGTCACATGCAGTCCTTAAAACTTTAATACTTTTTCAAAGTTAGTCCTTTGTTGTTTAATAACCCTCATTGTTGAAATACCTTTAGCAAAACGTTGGTCCCTTATTATTGTAGTTTAAATCAAACCGTTACTCATTTTAAGTTGCAAGTTTGTGCACCGTTCATCATTTTAAGCTCATTAATCATTACAAAAGCTCACGTACTTCAATTTCAACAACGATTTCACAAACAACTATTAATTTTTCATTCACAGTTTTTTCTTGATTTAGTAAAATCCTGTAAAAGTCGAATTCTTTATAACTTTTAAATCAATAACTTAAAATCCCGTGAACGGTAATTGATTTCAGTCCACAACTACAATCACTTTACCTGCTTAAGATCCTACAAATCATTTTCACTTCACAATTCACGTTACAATGGAAACGAAAGATACTTTATCTTCATGTTCGATTTAGAGGAACAAGAGATACAACAACTGCAAAAGCAAGCAAAGATTTTAAAAGAAAACTCCTTGAACAAATTGAATGCACTCCAAACAACAACTCAACATCTCTCAAGTTCACACTTAATGTACTACAAGTTTAGAGTGCTTTTCACGACTGTATGAGTCAGACGAAAGAACTTTCAGTCTGTGTTAATCTCGAAACATCAAAAATATTAGAAAGCAACTCAACAAAGAAACACTTCACGCGAAGGATTCCAATTCTGATCTACGTGTTATCAAAAGTGAATTTGACAAGTTCATAACATTCAAAGTGTTAGAGCCTTCCATTATCTATTCATATGATTCTGGAAACAAGACGAACTTCAAGAGTACACTCACATTGAAGCTCATACAATTCAAGGAAACCAATCATTCAAACATGAACTCCATTGAGCAATCTATTATGAAAGAGCAAATCATGAACAAGAGCTCATAATGGGTTTGAAAAGGTTGAATGAAATAAAGTTGCAGATTCAAGAGTGCAAGGTTCAAGAAGTTTGTAACATCCGGAAATTTTCAAAACTTTAAATGTCTATGTTACCTTTTGACATTTTGGGTCCGGTTCGAATTTTTTTTTAAACATTTGACTTTTTATACCGCGCATAAAAACAATTGCCCGCGTAGCCTGTAAATTTTCAAAACATATTTAAATAATAATCATAATTATTATAATTTATCTCATCATTTATAAACTAAACATTTGCTCGGTTCCTGAGACTTTCAAATTACATGTGAAGGGGTACACTATTGAAGAATATAACAATAGTGTTACTTCCTAATACTATTTGCTATCATTGCTATTCCTGACACTATTTGAGAATATATATTATTCCTAATACTATTCTTAGCACTATTTGAGAATATATATTATTCCTATAGTAATTAGTAAAAATATGATATTTCTCAAATAGTGTCTAGAAATAGTATAAGGAATATATATATTCTCAAATATATGTCAGGAAAAGCAATGAATAACAATGAGTATAAGGAAGTAACACTATTTTATATTCTTCAATAGTGTACCCTTCGAACAGTAAATTGAAAGTCTCATAACAGAGCAAATGTTTTAGTTTATAAATGAGAGATAAATTATAATAATTATTATTTATTATTTAAAGTATGATTGAAATTTGACAGCTACGCGGACAATAGTTTTTTATGCGACGGTAAAAAGTCCAAATGTTAAAAAAAATTCGAACCGGACCCAAAATGTCAAAAGGTAACATAGACATTTAAAGTTTTGAAAATTTCCGGATGTTACAAACTTCTTGAACCTTGCACTCTTGAATCTGCAACTTTATTTCATTCAACCTTTTCAACCCATTCTGAAGCTCTTGTTCATGATTTGCTCTTTCAATAATACATTGCTCAATGGAGTTCATGTTTTGAATGATTGTTTCCTTGAATGTTTGAGCTTCCATGTGAGTGTACTCTTTGAAGTCTCGTCTTGTTTCCAGATCATATGAATTATAATTGGAAGGCTCTAACACTTTTGAATGTATGAACTTGTCAAACTGCACTTTGATCACACGTAGATCAGAATTGGAATCCTTCGCGTGAAGTGTTTCTTTGTTGAGTTGCCTTTCTAAATTTTGCATGTTTCGAGATAACACAGACCTGAAAGTTCTTTCGTCTGCCTCAAAGAGTCGGTGAAAAGCATCTCTAAACTTGTAGTACATTAAGTGGTTGGAACTTGAGAGATGTTGAGTTGTTGTTTGGAGTGCATTCAATTTGTTCAAGGAGTTTTCTTTTAAAATCTTTGCTTGCTTTTGCAGTTGTTGTATCTCTTGTTCCTCTAAATCCGAACATGAAGATAAAGTATCTTTCATTTCCATTATAACGTGAATTGTGAAGTGAAAATGATTTGTAGGATCTTAAGCAGGTAAAGTGATTGTAGTTGTGGACTGAAATCAATTACCGTTCACGGGATTTTACAGATCTATGATTTAAACCGTAAAAAGAATCGACTTTTACAGGATTTTACTAAATCAAGAAAAAACTGTGAATGAAAAATTAATAGTTGTTTGTGAAATCGTTGTTGAAATTGAAGTACGCGAGCTTTTGTAATGATTAATGAGCTTAAAATGATGAACGGTGCACAAACTTGCAACTTAAAATAAGTAACGATTAATTAAAACTCAAATAAGGACTAACGTTGTAAAGGTTTTTCAACAATGAGGGTTATTAAACAACAAAGGACTAACTTTGAAAAAGTATTAAAGTTCAAGGACTGCATGTGCCAACTTGGAATTGTAATTAATAATTGAAAATAGTTCCCTCCATTATTCCTTCTTCTACGTTGTTAAACTTTTAAAAACTTGTAAACTTATTGTTTTGGATCCTTTTAAGTGTACGAGTTATTCGTCGTTAGAAGTAAATACACACGCTGATCGTAAAAAGACGTCACGATCACAAAGATATAAGTTATAAGTCCCGTAGTGTACCGTCACTCAAACTCGAAAAATCCGAAATGGCTTGAAACTTGTATATCTTGCGTGTGATGATTTGCTAATTCATTTACTTCACAAGAGTTTCTAATTCATCTTATTAAGGGATTGCGAGTTCGGTTAAAAGAGGTAAACTGCGAATTGGGATGTTAAAGTAAGCTGCGAATTCGGGGAACAAAGTAAACTGTAAATTTGGTTGCTAGACAAACTGCTAATTCGGGTGATGAAAGAGTTGCGAGTTCGGGTGCTATACAATGTTACTAATTCGGGTGTTTCTTTAACTGCGAGTTCGGGGAACAAAGTAATTGTGAATTCGGTGCCTTCAACAAAGAGCCAAAAACGTACTACGTCCTTTCCTTTGTCTTTGACATAAACCAACAAAAACCAGATCCACAAGTATTGGAGAGATTGTTGTCTCCTTCTTGTTTCAAACGGTGTGGACCACCAATTAAATAGCGAACAGATATAAGCACACAAAAACTTCTTTGTAACTAAGCACTAATAAGCTTTTTTAAGAGAATAAGCCACTGAAACGAGTTGGTACAAACAGCTTTAAAAAGCTGTAAAGCACGAATAAGACACCAAAAAAACTACTAAGCTTGAAAAAGCTATGGCAAGGACTTAACAAATAAGCTTAAAAAACTATATGAAACAATAAAGAAGGCACGGACAGGAGTTGAACAAATAGGCTACGAGAAATCGGTATGAACATGTTTATCAAAAAACAAGTAACGCATTAGAGAAAGAAACAAGCATTTTTTTCAAATGAGCTAATAAGACCTATACGTAAAAATCAAACTACGTTGCAACAGTATAAAGATAAGAAAAAAATGATACTGGATCTGTTTTCTTAAACCCAATAGAGAAACAAAAAAAATTATAATGAAAGTTATAGTGAAACAAAAAAAGTTATCCGAAAAGAAAAAAGAAGAAAAAAATAGAATAATAAGCCGAATCAATAAGCTCTAATAAGCACTACCACAACGTGACCACTAAACCCACCCGTGGCGAGTGATACCAAATGTCAGAACCCAGAATCACCTTCACTTCACCATTTGAAACAAGAAAAATAGAAAGGAGATGATAAGAATTTTAGAGAGAGAAACAAGAGAGAGAAAATAAGATGGTTGATTACACAAGTGTGTGTGAATAAGATGGTTGACTTATAACAATCATGTTATAATCAATCTTGGTTTCGTTTGAACACAAGAACAAATAAGATACAAACCTACCCGAGACCTCTTGATAGAGATCTTGATGGCGTTCTTGATAAGAACTAGTGACAACCGAACAACTCAAAAGCTTGTGACAACCGAACAACTTAAAATCTAGTGACAACCGAACTACTCAAAAGCAAATGTCAACCGAACTACTCACAAGCATTAGGAACCGATCTACATGTTTTAAGTAATTTTTGGGTTTTTCGATTTCGAGTGTCGGTTATCTACGGGACTTATAATCTATACCATTACGATCGTGAACTCGTTTCGATCATCGTCGTATATTCATTTTCTACCGACGATAACAGCTCCCCTCCGCGAGATCAAATTTACACACGTTCCATCTTTATAAAATTTGAAACAAAAAAGATGCTAAAAAGGAGGGAAACTTTTTTTATTAATGAAATTTTTCATTAATTATCAAGTTTTCATTTGTGACACATGCAGTTCCTGAACCTTTTGACAATTTCAAAGTTCGTCCTTTGTTGGTTAGTTAACCCTCTTTGTTGAAATAGCTTTTCACCGTTAGTCCTTACAAGCTATAATTCAGTCGTTAGCCCTCCAAAGTGCATCGTTATTGCACCGTTAGTCCCCACATTCATAATTAACAACCGTTAAGCATTCAAAGCTCAAAAACAACACAACAAACACGATACATAACACTAAAAATGATCCGAATAAGATTCACTAAAACGACAAACATCTAAAGATTCGGATTACGATGACAAGTGATCACGGAGTTGATTTGGTATCCCTTATTTGAGATTGAAGTGGATTTCACGAAGGCATCTACTTATTTCATCATCGAGACTTCCTTTTATTTTCTATCCCTTTTCTTCAAACTCAATCTATCGATTGATGACTTTCTTAAGCATGTACATCTTATGATTAAGACTTGGATTATCTAGTTATTTCTTGATATAAGGAGTTACATTGTAGTGCTCGCGGGTTATAGCTATCACTTAAAGGAGTTACATTGTAATACTTAGTGTCACACGCAGATGTCGATGTGGATAATTTCAAGAGGTGTTGTACTTCTTATACTTTTCTGGTTGAGTATAGAGTACTTATAGATTTAATCTTGCACCATTTTTCAATCAACAAAAGTGCAAGATTAAGTAACAAATTTGGGGGATTCTACTTTAATATCAAGTTTAGTATATAGGGTTTACTTCACCATGTGGTCACAACAATAGCCGATAGAATTTGAGGTTGGTAAGTTAGCCAGAGAGTTTAAAGGTTGAGATGTGATCAGCAATTCTTACTGGATAATTGAAGCTACAGAACGTCAATGGTACTTCACAGTCTAAGTAAAATCCTTCGAAGTTCTTCAATGTCATTCATAACTTCTCAAGATGTTTGCTTAAGACAAGAACTTCTCGAGTATATGTGCGTACACGTCAATGATGCTTCTGAGAGTTTGAAACCATCATGGGGGGAAAACGTATACATTCGGGACTTAGTTCACTTTGATGTTACCATGTCAACTTTCAGGGGGAAGTAGTGTATACTACTTTACTTAGTATGGTTTGTGAAGTATTCTGCATACGTGAGAAGAATTGTTGATGATTCCTTGCATGTACCCCCGAACGAATATTCACCAAGACTAATGGCAAGTAGCAGTAGTATTTGATGTGGTTTTCTACTTCTACAAAATTTTGCTGTGCATGTAAATGTCAAATATAAGTTTTTTCTAGCTACATCAAAGTTTCTGAATCTGCTCAAGATAGGGATGTTGGTTTGGGGGGAAGCTGTTTCAGAAACTTCGCCAAAAAGAAGTCTAAGAAGAAAGCTTTTCAAGACATGCTGCATGAATTGAGGGGAAGTTAATCCAACTCATTCATACTACAATGGTTCTTGTACAATTAAAGACACTGAAGATCCAAGCTGGAATACAAGTTTCAAGACCAGGAGACCGCAGAAGACATCTTCACCTTTGGAAGCGCTTTGGAAGACTTTTTGTGTTGTGTTTGTACCTGGTAGGAACATTGTAAGTAATTCTGTATGTCCACATATTGGGAGAAGATTGTTAGCCTTAAAATATATTGACTTATTCGGAATTACATTAGTTATCATTAGGCAAGACTCGCAGGGACTAGAATTGTTAAGTTAGAATAGGTTCCCTAGTCTTGACCTATAAATACCCCCTCCATACTTCTATGGATGGGTGATGATTCATTTGTATCATTTCACTAAAGTGTGTGTGTGTGTGTGTTATTTCTCTCTCTAAAATACTTATACATCTTTCCTTTTTCTCTCACTAAATAATATAATGGCTAAGTTCTTGTTTAATCCTCTCCGACCTCCGGATCGAGTTAGCTAGTGTTTCTTATTACTTACATTAGTATTCCTTCTCACTATCCAAAAATGAAAGAACTTTCATCCGTTTCATGAATTGTGTTTATAAAATACTTATACATGTTTTAGAGTTAAAATTTAGACACGATGGTATGTGCTTAATTACACATACCTTTTTCTATTAAAAATGAGCCTAAATGACAAAAAACGGACAAAAACTACCAAATATATGTTTGTTTTGCATTTGTATTGTGCAGGAAACGGATATCACAAGAAGATTTGATGGATATTAGTATTTTGCCTACTTCGGAAATTTTTGCGAACATGCTCTATGGGGTATGTGTCCATTTGTGATAACTTAACTTTTCAAAATGGACAACTTTTACCTCAGTGATATTTTTTGATTCATACCATCCATCATGCTTAATTCTAATGAAATGCCTGGGAACATTTAGTAGCAATATAGCAATGCTTTCATTTTGCTATTGCCATATAATAGAACCTTTAATTTTTCAAATTGATTTTTGATGACATGTGAAAAACTTGGATAGTAAGTCAAAAAACTTTTGATGTATCCAAGATTTATATAAAATTTTTTGAAAACATGCACAGAGATTGTCATTCTACCTCATCAAAAGACTTTTTATTGCTCCTACCCTTATACTCTAAAAAACTGTTTTGCAATATGAAAAGAGCTTCCAAGGGTTATAATGGGTGGGACACTCCTTTGTTTCATCAACAATGCTTGTTCAGTGAGTCAAATGTTTACAGGTGTGTAAGGATCACAATCCAGTTTAAGTCAATCACACACCGTCGCAGTGCTTCCATCTACCTCACAACCACCAAACTTCACCACCCTCTATGCAAAATAACCCATTGTTGCTATAAGAAGTGCTTTAATTATGCCACATGATTCACCTCTCCTAAGAGGTTCACTTTCTAGGAAGTTAGTTGATGAGGGCAGTATGGACACTTAATGATATTGACGGCTCTTTATACCACATTATCAAATAAGTGCGAGACTTTGGAATCCGAACTTAAAGCAACCAATCTGACATATGGTGTCTTGCTTACACTAAGCTCATCCATGAAGTGAAGAAGTTGGAGCACAAAGTAAAGCAAGTAAAGCTAGAAGAAAAGGGTATCAGACTTGTTGTTTCAGAAGAAGCAAGAGAGTGGAGGGATCCTCCAAACACTAGGAGGAAGATTGCTTAGATTCATTAAAGATAAGGGACAATACTCTAGTACATGTATGAATGCACAAACTCATGGGAGGCATTGAGCATGATTTTGAGGGGAATCTGATTTGGAGTTATTGCTCTTGAAGAAGTTATACTGCTGTGCCCGATATTAGTATGCTAAAATGTTCCAGTTAGTACTGCTGGTGCTAGAAGGTTAGTACTGCAGCCCTTGAGTTAAAACTGCTGCTAAAAGTTTTGTGTATATCTGGAAGAAGTGCAGCAATAAAGAATAAGATTAAAGGCAAGCTATTATGATAAAAGAAAGCTGAAACTGTTCAACAAGAAGACAAAGTTACAACTTGAGCAAGAAAAAGAAAGACTTAGGTTGGAAGAAGCTCTAAGATTGCAAGAAACAACTTTGAATGAAGACAGAAAGGCTAAAGGATAGCAAGAGTTCGTGAAGAAGCTACGCACTTCATGTGAAGAATATGATATCATACAAGCTAATGACAGATGATGTAAGATGTTTTAGCACACAGGTTAAAGTACAAGAAAGAGCAAGATACTCTGGAAAGCTAACAAGGCAAGATTACTTGGATAGAGGCTTATATATGAAAGAAAAGAGAAATAATTTGCCCAACAATAGCTGAACAAAAGAATAAACAAGCCCATGAATCAAGCTTAACAATGGATATTACCTGTTGTAGTTATATCAAGGAATATGGGAAGTCACACTCTACATCAATGAAGAAACTTTCCTTTAAATGAAGTCAAGGAGTTATTTGAGACCACAATGAAAGAGGATAAATACTTTTACTTAATGGTAGTGGGGATGATAAAGTTAATAAAGTTGTAGCTAGAAGCCCAAAGATGATGTTTGAACAAGACTTAATCAAGAAAGTTCAAAAAGCCCCCAAAAGATAGGAGAAGCTCAAGAACCAGCTGAAGAATCAAAAGACGAACTGTTTGAAGAAACAACAACGACATCTATTGATCATAGTTCCAGAAGAAGGGGTATGAATGTTGAAAGACCCTATAAACCCAAATACCCCATATCATTGACTGGGAAGTTTACACTGAGACTCAAAAAAATATTAGATGATCATCAAGAGTAGTAATCATTACGAGTTATTAGATCTTTGAAGATATGCTGAAGAATTTTAACAGGGATGATCTAGTCAAACTATGGAGTCTAGTTCATGAAAGATTCAACTTAACAGAACCTACTGAAGATAAAGAACGAGAACTTTAGGTAAAGTTGAAGAGGTTGTTTGAACCAGATGATGAGATACTCTATGGTAGCTTCAAAGGTTATGATGATCTTTTAAAATGGAGGTTATAGATACATCGTGCTATTCATCATGTGTCTAATAGTGAGAGGACATGATATTTTCATGTGGTGAGAAAATTATCCTTGAAAAGCAGCCACTTATGACTTTGATGCTGTGTAACAAGCTGCAAGTGGATGAATATTCAGTGATGGCAGATAAGCTTTTAAGGAAAAATTTTATACTAGCAAACAGACCAAGACAATAAAGTCTTTGGAAGCATCCTCTCAGCACAGATGGTTTAATTCAGAGAAACTTGTAAATTTGAATGACAATCACAAGTTTAGGGAGGACTGTTGGGTAATTATAAGGCTTCTACAACTTTTGCTATCGCTGGTTTCAATTAGTACTGCCATGTGGAGACTATTGGACTGTCAAGATTAGTCTAGTTTACTGCCCAGTACAAATGTTAGTTATTGCTTCGTTAATTATACTGGCTAGTTAGTATTGTTTTGTTTTATAGTTAGTACTGCTAAAGTGATATGCATGAGTTATATTAGGAATAGATATGCATGATCACTTGACGCATTTTGTAAGCCCATTAGGGTTTCCTTCGTGTATAAAAGGAATTCTAAGGCATAGATCTAGATATCAGGTTTTATATTAGTATTCATAGTTTACATAGCAATCATAGTTAGTATTCATAGCTATTTGTAATTCAAAATAGTATTCAATATATTTAAAGTTTAGTAAAGATCTTGTTTTACTGTTTCATTGTTCTTTTTAGTATTGAAAACTAGGGATTCAGCCATAGTTTGTTCTGATATTCTCAATTTCTTCGTTTTCTACTATATTTGTCTTGGATCTATCCAAATATATAAGCTTTAACATGCTTAAGTAAGATTGTCAAAGAAGTGATCAATAGAAAGTGTTGATGAAGAGATTCTTTGAAATGGGTTCAACCATGTAGACGAACCATTAGCTATTCCATTGGATGAGATCCAAATTGATGACAAGCTCCATTTCATTTAGGAACCAGTTGAAATTATGGATCGAGAAGTTAAACGGCTAAAGCAAAGTTGCATTCCAATCGTGAAGATCCATTGGAATTCGAGACGAGGGCCCGAGTTTACTTGGGAACGCGAAGACCAAATGAAAAAAAAGTACCCTCATCTTTTCGTTAACCCTTCGTCTACGTCTTAAGCTTTAAGGACAAAGCTTCTTTAATGGGGGAAGAATGTCACACCTCGAGAATTTCCAGTCAATATTTTAAACTTTTCCGATCATTATTTTTGATTTTTGTACGTTACGTTTGAATCCGACAGTTTACCGGGAAGTTAACCCGCGTAAATCAACGTCATCGGACGCGTTCCGACTTTAGATTTTGATTAGTTTAGATATTATATGAGTTATTTAATCTTTTCTAAGTGTTTCGTAGTTTACGATCACGCTCGGTATTTATTTTTACGCTCTAACGTTTAAATTGCGTTTTTCGCGTTTTTGACCTAACGGAACCCCGGAAACTCGAAATCTTTTCGTGTAAACTTTAGTTATCGTTCATATCATATTCATAAGTCAAAAATTTCATTCACCCTCTTCTCTTGATATATTGAGGACACCCAAACCCAAGCCAAATGCACCATAAGTCTTGAAATTAAATAAATGGCATCTTTTCTTGAACTTACCATGCATGTGTGTGAAAGTGACACATGAGAGTGTCCATTTCATGCACAAGTATCACCATTTGACTAGAACATGTGACCATTTGATCACATGACTTTTCATTTTATTTTGACCAAAATTCAAATTTAAGACCTAATTCATGAACCTTGATCAAAATTTTTGAATCACATGGCCATTGTGGCTTGCCTATTGCCGAACCACACACACACACTTTTGGTGTGTGTTGGTCACTTATACTCCACATGACAAGTCAAAACCCTAGCTATTGGCCTATAAATACATACACATATCATAACTTAGGGTTTCATAATCATTTTCAAGCCTCCAAAAATTTCTTTCTCTCCCTCTTGTCTTCTTGAAACCCACGACCAACCAACACCCTTATAGGGTTTTCATATCTTTGATTTCTAGCAAGATTCACTCATTCCAAGTTAATTTCTAAGAACATATAAGGTGTTTGCAAGTATTAGTTCTTTGATTTAAGGGTTTTCTTCAAGATCTACAAATTAGGATTTGGTTATTATTTGGGGTTTTTCAAGATCTAGTGAGAGAAGAGAACCCTCATTTGTTTCATCTAATTTCAAACATTTGAGGAAGTAGGATAAATCTAGGTTTATTGATTGATTAGAAAATCTAGGAATGAAACGTCAATGCTTGTTACTGAGATCAGTGGACTTGTATTGTTCTTTTTTGGGCCTAAAAAAAGTAATGGGCTAGTCAATAAGTTAGTAACTTGGTAATTTGGTAAACTCGTATCGACACGCGATCCTACGATCTTACGCGCGAGTTTACGATCCTACTTGCGATCCTACCTCTGATGCGATCCTACACCGATCATACACGATTTTATCAGGGGGACACGTAAGATCGTACGATCTTACGTGTAAACTCGCGAGTTTGACAGCCTTGCTTTGGACCATAATTCTACTAGTGAGCCATTCAAGCTAAACTTAGAGCCTAAGTAGTAAGCCCTTTAATCTAAACTTAGAGCCAAAGACAAAAATTTTGTTCTTTCCCCCCCCCCCCCTCCTTGACCCTATTTGGCTGAACCCCTCAACACACACACTCTTGATGTGTTTGAGTCGCTTGTAACACTAAAACCCTAACCACTATCCTATAAATACCCACTTATAAACACACGCATCTCTTTTAGTTCATTTCATTTGGCAAAATTGTTTTCTTTTCTCTCTTATTCTCTCCTAGCTCACGAAACACACACAAACACACACACAATCCATACTTTTGATTTCTACCAATATTCACACATCCTAAACTTCACTTTATCAAGATCCAAGGTTATTCCAAGAAGGTTTTCATTTGATTTCAAAGGTCTTTCAAGAGTTTATAAACTAGGGTTTCAAGATTTGTTGTTGGGTTTTATAGATCTATTATTTTGGGGTATAGATCTTGTGATTTCTCTACTTGTTCTTCATTCTTGTAAGTGTCTTGAATCTTTCTTTGTGGTTTACTTATGTTCTTCTTATATGTTCAAGATCCATACATCCATATGTTGTGTTTTAATTTTTGAAAGATTATAAAACAAGATTTTATAAATAATGATGTTACCTTGTTTTTACTAGTTAAATATTATGTTCTTGGTGAGATGAGAGTTAAAACAATAGAAATGAAGGGAATAGGTTAGATTTAGGTGTGGTTTTGTTGTGGATTAGTTGTGAATGGAGATTAGGCACTATTGTGAAGTTTGGGTGGATTTTGGTTGCGTTTTTGGCAAAAAATGCTTGATGTCCCCATTTTTTTTGGGGTTTTGGTCGACCTAAAAATGTTTTCATTATGCGTAAAAGTAGTTTTTGGAGAGCTCGTTTCGAATAGAAACTTTTTCATATATCGCACATTAAAATTGGATTTAAAACGACCAAGTTATAGCCAAATGAAACTTGAAACATTTTTTCAACAAAACCGGATGAATAGTGTGTTGATGTGAATAGTAAAATGAGTTTTCGGACACTTTTGGACATTTTTGGACTTTCTAAACACTAGCAAAATATATATTAACACATACCTATTGATTAGTATCATTTAAAGACGCCGTTAGCATATTTTGGGAAAAGCGATAAAGTTACTAAAAATAGTAAGTTTGGTAAGAGTTTAGTGGAACAGACTTAGAAGTTAAGTAATTAAGGCTCGTTAGTGCGTTTTGAAAATATGGAAACTTAATAAATATAAGGGACGATACTAATGTCCCAAAACTAAAAACTTTCCTAAAATAGAAACTTTCTAAAAATGGTAATTTTTGGTTAAACGCCGAAACTTAACGAAAAACTATATGATTTTATTTTGTCATGATTTGATAATCAAAACAAAGCATACACACATGGAGTCTATTAGATGATGAAAACATATGGTGCAATTCTTGGCATGTTTTCCGTGTTTATGAGACGCGTTATTATTCTAGGTCGCGGCTAGATTTATATATCATCTTTTACTTGCGTGATTGTCTTTTGCTCATCTTGCTAATGTGAGTTCATAGCCCCATGTTTTACTATTTTTACTTTACTATTTTGGGGTGAGAAACATTGCTTGTTTTTAAACTATGGACACAATTACTTTACGTTTCCTTTTCTTGATTACATGTTGCCTAAGTAGCGAATAGACCACTAATGCCCGAATTATCATGAACCGTCAATTGCTTAACCGACCGTACTGGTTAAGTAAGCGCGAATGTTGTAAATAGATCTATTGGGAGTAATTATCCCTATCCGGGTAAGTAGCGCTTACTAGTTTCGGAGGAACGAATATATGCCATGTCGGATTGTCAATAGGTGATCTTGGTCAGATACCTTTAGGGCGAGTAATTATATTTGGCATATAAAATGCTTCCTTTTAAATTGAGCTTCGGTGTCATGAGCTTAGCGCAACAGTAAATTTCTTTTTATGTGAAGTTGTATCTCCTATAACTGTCACGTGCGTACTGTAAACTTGTGGTCCACTCTTATATTAAATTCAAACCTATGAATTCACCAACTTTATGTTGACTGTTTTAGCATGTTTTTCTCAGGTGCTTAGCTATGGATGTCTTTGCTTACTTTATGGTGTTGCCTTGTATTGGATTGATTTTCAAGAATTACTATTATTTATGTTAACATCATTGTCAAACTTTAAAACCTTTTATTCGCTTCCGCATATTATCGTTCGGCCTATGTAAAACTTTAACTAATTTAATTAATGCAATGATGTTAGATTTTAAACGTACCCTTAGAGGTCGTTCTTTGTATCTTGTGTGATGTGTATTATGACGTCATGCCCCTGGACACGTGTTTTCGACTAGGCCCCATTTGGGGGTGTGACAGATTGGTATCTGAGCCAGGTTATAGAGAACCAGGTAGTCTATCTAGGTTTGGGCTATAACCAGTATGTGATCCTATGTGCTTTTACCTGCTTACATATATATCATATAATAATAGCGTTTAATATATATATATATATATATATATATATATATATAAGTACTAATTATATATCATATTGCCATAATTACTTTATTCACCATTTTGCCATATCATATTTTTGCATCATGCTTATCTTCTTGACTTTGCTTGCACGTTGCATGGTTTCATATAAAGAGATTTATATAAACTTGTGCTTGTGCAGGTCATGGCTGCTCCTATTATTTCTATTTCGTCTGAGGAGAGCGTGGGCTCTCATGCCCCACGAGTGATTCTCTTTGGTGCTATTCCTGCTATTATCCCTGTTATCCCTGAGGTTCCTATTGTTCCAGCTGACCCTATAGTTGCACCGGAGGTGGGGACAGTTCCAGTCGTCTCACCTACCGGGGTACTTGATTTAGTGGATTATTCATCTTCTTCTGATTCTGATCCATCAGAGGATTCTTTACCTCTCGCACCAGATTTGCCATTGGTTTCACCCTTTTTGTGTTCTGATGACTCGGAGGCGGACGGTGAGTCCGAGCCTGCTGAGCAGAGACCCGTATCGTCATCTCATGATACTCTTGCACCATTATCAGAGTTTCCCCTTGCACCTGTTGTTGCCCCACCCGGGATTCATCGACGGCCAGCGATTCTTGTCCGACCCGGTGAGGCTATTCCCTTCGGTCGACTTTATCGCACCCACCTCAATGGGCCGCGTAAGTTGTTGACTGCGTGGAAAGTGAGTTAGGTTGGTGTTTGTTTTTTAAAAATACTCCTCTTTATCAGATTCTTTATTCTGACTCAGTATGTGATCCTATGTGCTTTTACCTACTTACATATATATCATATAATAATAGCGTTTAATATATATATAAGTACTAATTATATATAATATTGCCATAGTTACCTTATTCATTAATTTGCCATATCATATTTTTGCATCATGCTTATCTTTTTGACTTTGCTTGTACGTTGCATGGTTTCATATAAAGAGATTTATATAAACTTGTGCTTGTGCAGGTCATGGCTGCTCCTATTATTTCTATTTTGTCTGATTCGTTTGAGGATAGCGTGAGCTCTCATGCCCCACGAGTGATTCTGTTTGGTGCTATTCCTGCTATTATCCCTGAGGTTCCTATTGTTCCAACTGACCCTATAGTTGCACCGGAGGTGGGGACAGTTTTAGTCGTCTGACCTTCCGGAGTACTAGATTTAGTGGATTATTCATCTTTTTCGGATTCTGATCCATCAAAGGATTCTTTACCTCCCCTACCAGATTTGCCATTGGTTTCACCCTTCTTATGTTCTGATGACTCAGAGGCGGACAGTGAGTCCGAGCCTGCTGAGCAAACCCCTGTATCGTCATCTCATGATACTCTTACACCATCATCTGACTTTCCCCTTGCTCCTATTGTTGCCCTACCCGGGATTCGTGACTCTTATCCGACCCGGTGAGGCTATCCCTTTTGGTTGACCTTATCGCACCCATCTTAACGGGCTGCGTAGGTTGTTAACTGTGAGGAAGAGAGTTAGACCTATTCCTGCTCGTAGACTTGCATGGAGACGTGTATCTCATCATTCATCGGATCGTCATTCTTCACCAGACTCATCTTCTTCTAGTTCACCTTCAGATCATTCCTTATCCGAACATACACCACCAGACACCACCGATGCTGATACTTCTACACCACCGAGATTTGTTCATCGATCACTTGCTAGGACTCCACGAAGTAGTGTGGCTTTTAGACGTTGGAGGTCTGCACCATTGTCTACCCTATACCCACCGACTACATCAGAGTCATCCTTAGGTTCATCTTCTGAGAGGTCATTGGATTCATCTTCACATTCTTCTAGGCCATCTCGCAAGATATGTAGGTCCCCTACTGCTTCGGTACCATCACCTACTCAAGTTTCGAGGTCGATAACCCCTACTCCTGCTGATCTTTTACCACCTCGCAAGAGGTTTAGAGATTCATACTCACCAGAGGATAGCGAAGAGGAGCATATAGAGGTGGATACTACTGATGCAGAGGCTGTTGCGGATGTAGGTATTAGTGATGGAGTTGTAGCTCACCCTGAGAATAGTATAGATATGGGAGTTGAGATTGTTGCTAGTGATGTTAGGGAGGATGATGAGGAGTTTAAGGCAGAGGCTAGTGCGGCAGACATGAGGGAGACCGCTATAGATCCATTGGCTATTGGTGATAGTTCTGAGTCTTCTAGAGGAGGTATTCCTGATCTTGAGGATACCATTTATGATATAGTTCACTATATGTCAGAGGTTCGTATTGATAGGATTACTGAGATTGAGACCACTTAGAGACAGTTGGAGACTAGTCAGTTGGTAGCTAGTGGAGAGCGAGCTAGTTTGGTTAAGAGGATTGGTAGTTTAAGACTGGAGTACCTAAAGGTTCGAACCATATTGAGTATAGAGAGAGATCGGATTGACAGTCTTCGTTGGCACATGGCACTTTCACTAGAGGAGTTTCGTCAGGTTTGTAGGGATCGTAATGATACTCAGGGAGACTTAGGAGATTGGAGTCATATGTTGAGAGGCATTTGGGTTTTCGCCTTTAGACTAGTAGTACCATGATCATGTAGGACATTAGAATGATGGTTAGGTCTAGATGTTGGCAGTAGAAATAATCATAAATCATGTACCTATTTTGGATTGGTTGTAACCGAATTATGCTTTTATTCATGAAATGAAAAGCTTGTTTTGATTCTCTCGAGTATTCATCTTTATTGTTATTTACTTGTTCTGGCAAGACATGTTCTACTGTATTTTTCTATATAAACCCTATTTACCATTTATAATGGCTATATCTCGTATCGAATCTCATCGTACGATATGTCTTGTGACGTAGAACAATGACTATCACTCGCTCCGGTATGACCCCCAAAGCAATCGAAGAACTCGTTAACCGACATGTAGAAGAAGCATTGGCTGCTCATGAGGAAGCCCATGCTGCTAACGCTCTCGAGGCTGAGAATCAAAGCCAGAATGGCAGTGACGGCGATAATGGAAATAGTGGAAATGGAAATGGTGAAAATGGAAATGGTGGAAATGAGAATGGTAGAGGCGATAGACCTGTTGCTAGAGAATGCACATACCAGGACTTCATGAAGTGTCAACCAATTAACTCCAAGGGAATGGAAGGAGTTGCCAAGTTGATAAGGTGGTTTGAGAAGATGGAAACAGTTTTCCATATCAGCAATTGTCTAGAGAAATACCAAGTCAAGTATGATACTTGCACACTATTAAACAGTGCACTAACTTGGTGGAACTCACATAAGAGGACTATTGGAGCTGAGGCTGCATTTGCCATGTCATGGAGAGAGCTCATGAAGCTAATAACTAAAGTGTACTGCCCAAGAAATGAAATCCCAAAGATGTAATCTGAGTTGTGGAATCTAACATTGAAGAACAATGATTTGGCTGCTTATACTCAAAGATTTCAAGAGTTGACTATGATGTGCACCAAGTAGGGGTGTCAATCGGATCGGGTTGACCCGACCCGAACCCGAACCCGAACCCGATAAGGCTTATCGGGTCGGGTCTTATCGGGTCAAATATTCTTGTCGGGTTATTTTGACCCGAACCCGATAACCCGATAGTGTTATCGGGTCGGGTTCGGGTTAACTAAAAAATTCTATCGGATTATCGGGTCAACCCAATAAGACCCGAAAATATTTTTTTTTTATTATTTGGGTTAGTTTTGTATTCTTTTTATATATAATTTGGTTAAAGTTTGAATCTTTTTATGATCCCTTTAAATAACTCAGTTTGGTTCGTATAATTTGATCAATCTTTAGGCTTAAGTTGAGTGAATTTAGGAATTTTCCTGCCCAAAAGACTCTTAAAACTATTTTTAAACTAAAACCGTTGCCTCTCTGTAACAAGTGTAAGCTTCACCATGAAGGCCCTTGCATAGTGAGATGTGGGAAGTGCAACAAGGTTGGGCATTTGACCCAGGATTGTAAGGTCATAAATTCCACTACTTCTACCCAGAGAGGTCAAATAGTGAATCAAAGAATTTTTACTTGTTTCGAGTGGGGAAGGCAAGGACACTTCAGGAGTGATTGCCCAAAGCTGAAAGATTAAAACCGTGGAAACAAGGCTGGAAACAAGAATGGAGTTGGTGAAGCAAGAGGAAAAGCATATGTGCTGGGTGGAGGAGAAGCTAACCCCGATTCTAATGTCGTCAAGGGTACATTTCTTCTCAATAACTATTATGCTTCTATGATATTTGATTCAGAAGCCGATAGAAGTTTCGTGTCAACCACCTTTAGTACCTTGCTTGATATAACCCCCGATACTTTAGACGTTAGCTATGCTGTCGAATTAGCCGACGAAAGAATTTCTGAAACTAATACCATACTTAGAGGCTATATGTTAGGATTATTAGGCCACCCATTCAATATTGACCTAATGCCAGTAGAACTTGGAAGTTTTGACGTCATCATCGGCATGGATTGGTTAGCGAACCATCATGCGGTGATTGTTTGTGATGAGAAGATCGTGCGGATTCCTTATGGAGATGAAGTTTTGATAGTCCAAGGCGATAGAGACGGAAAAGGAGAGAAGTCAAAATTGAGCATTCTATCGTGCACTAAGACTCAGAAGTTTATTGAGAAAGGATGCCCAATTTTTCTGGCGCAAGTGAGGAAGAAGGAAATCGAGGACAAGTCAGAGGAGAAGCGACTTGAGGACGTGCCGAATGTACAGGACTTTTCAAAAGTCTTTCCAGAAGGCTTACCTGGATTACCGCCAACATGACAAGTCGAATTTCAAATCGATTTGGTCCTTGGTGTTGCACCTGTGGCACGTGCCCTGTATAGATTAGCATCGTTGGAACTGCAAGAACTGTCTACTCAACTACAAGAACTTTCTGACAAAGGGATTTATAAGACCAAGTTTCTCACCCTGGGGAGCCCCCGGTCTTGTTTGTTAAAAAGAAGGATGGATCTTTTCGGATGTGTATCGATTATCGCGAGCTGAACAAGCTGACTGTGAAGAATCGATATACACTCCCGAGAATTGACGACTTATTTGATCAGTTGCAAGGATCAAGTGTCTACTCAAAGATCGACTTGAGATCTGGTTATCACAAACTCAGAGTTCGAGAGGAAGACATTCCAAAGACAGCGTTTAGGACACGCTACGATCACTATGAGTTTCAAGTGATGCCATTTGGACTGACCAACGCACCAGCGGTATTCATGGATCTGATGAATCGGGTGTGAAAACCGTACTTAGATAAATTTGTGATCGTTTTTATAGATGACATTTTGATCTACTCCGAGAGCAAAGAAGAGCATGCGAAACACCTTAAGCTAATTTTGGAATTGCTTAAGAAGGAAGAATTGTACGCCAAGTTTTCGAAGTGCGGATTTTGGCTGTCGAAGGTATAATTTCTTAGTCACGTGATCGATAGTGAAGGCATTCACGTGGACCCAGCTAGGATTGAGTAAATCAAGGATTGGGCTTCGTCCAAGACTCCTACAGAGATTCGTCAATTTCTAGGTCTTGCTGGCTATTACCGACGATTTATCGAAGGTTTCTCAAAAATGGCCAAACCTATGACAAAGTTGGCTCAAAAGAACGTGAAGTTTGATTGGAGTGAAAAGGCAAAAGCTGAATTTCAACTGTTGAAGCAAAAGTTGTGTAGTGCACCGATCTTATCGTTACCCGAAGGAAGTGAAAACTTCGTGGTTTACTGTGATGCTTCTCGTAAAGGATTAGGGGGGCGCAATTTGATGCAAAAGAGAAGGTCATAGCTACGCATCACCCAACTAAGATTCATGAAAAGAATATCTACACATGACTTAGAACTTGGAGCTGTAGTGTTTGCTCTCAAATGTGTAAAATAGTGTACGAACACGAAATGCGTTGTGTTCACTGATCATAAGAGTTTGCAACATATTCTACATCAGAAAGAGTTAAACATGAGACAACGTAGATGGTTAGAGTTGTTGATGTAACATTTCTCAAATTCAGGTCATTTTACGACTCCTATTATTCGTTACTATTTATTTTGGTCCAATACGCGTTTACTTTTAATTTAACTTTTAAGCTAAATCGCGTAGACTAGAAATAATCATTTAACGTAAACGGTCACCAAATAAATTAAGGTTTACGTCAAACAAGTGTTATATAGTTATTAAGAAGATAATTATTAACTTTGCGTATTTTATTTGTTTTATTGGTCACGTAAAAGGCTTACGTCTTGCAATAAAATACATTTGGACACACCCCGAAAATACCTACACTTACCTAGACTCAAACCAATACCTATTTTTAAACCTTAAACACAAAATTAAATCAATTCTTGTGTTAATTCTCCACTAGGGCCGAATATTGAGGACATATTACCTAGAAATCTTCTAATGATCCCTAAAGTACATGTACATCTAAGCTTAATTAAAGCTTGTCCTTAATGTTTCCTAGTTAAGCTATTACACATTGGATAACAACTTTTCTTGCCCCTTTTCTCTTGGATACCCGCGGCATAACACACATGAGTACACAAACCTTAAGATTTTCCAAATCTTAGGTAATCTTGTACAAATATTGTGTAATTAAGAAAGGTACTTGAGTTGTTTTAACAAAACAATGTGTGATTAACTAGAAACTATGAAAACCACTAAGCCTAAGGCCGGTTTTGGTTTGTTTGGGGCTAGGGAAGTGTAACTAGATACTTGCCTATAAATACCCTTGTATACTTACCATCTAACACTCTTACAACTCACAAACACTCAAACAACTAAAACATATACTTGCCTCTCTTGTTCGAGTCACAAACCGCAAACAAACACCTCCTTTTATTTCATTCAAACCCACAACCACTACTAGGATCTTCATACAAGTTCACAAGAAGGTTTACGAGCCAAGACTAGGGTGTATACTAAGCTTTGGAGCTTTGGTTTATTATTTGGTCGTGTATTACACACGTGGGTTGTCACATTGCTCGCGTACACTCGAAACAAAGCCCTAGGACCTTTTGTAAGTCATGATTTAAACTTATATCATTCGTATTTTAAATGTTTTCCTTGAGTTCTAGTCAATATGTCACGTTAACGTATGAGCAATACGCTAACGTGAGCTCATGCATAGTAAATACAAGACATACTTGTTATACGCAATGCTTATACGTATATACGACCTTGTGTGGTGATAAAAATATGTACAAGTGATCGAATATGACTAGACGTGTTCATTTATCATCGAGTAAAGAAACCAAAGTGGATACAAACTCTTACACTCGAAACAAACGAAACTACACGTAAACTATTCAAGTAAACGTGACACTTTGGCTTGGGAAGGAGTATTCGAAACATTTAAACGTATGCATGGAATAACCGCGACCTTTATACACGTTAAATAAGCATACGTTGGTTAATACTATGTTATCGAGACCCAAAGAAACCTAAGAAAGTTCACGGGCCACATATGATCTCGTTGGACCCAAGCATGGCCGCGTATACACCTATAGGCCCACATCCCTTGGTCTGGCCGTGGCTTATTTATCAGCTCACTGAGCTTATCAAAACATATAAAGTTCTTAACTTATTTGTGATACCACGAAACACAAAGCAGCCTTAAAGGACCACGAACGAGCCCATTCAATGCTACACAGGCCCAATAAGCCAATAGGCCAGGGCCCACAACTTATTAATAAGCACCCTCGGGCTTATTAAGAAACCTAGGTGCATTTTTAACTCGTATAGACCCTAGAATTCCCTAACGTGTGTTAAAAACCAAACGGACCCTTAATGGGCTTATTAGCCCATTACCATGAACTACAAAACCCATAAGCCACAAATAAGCTTAGGCAGCTTATTTGTTAGCTTAAGAGGCTTATAAGGCTTATAATGAACCTAGGGAAGTTATTGGACCTTAATGGACCAATCCCAAACCGTTAAAACACTACATGGACTCGTAATGGGCCCAAAAGCCCATTACCAGGGCTTATTTGCTTATTGGATAAGCCACGAAGTAAAAACAGCTTAAACATTTTCCATAAGTGCTTAATTGGTTAAGAAAATAAGTTGGGAGAATTTCTGAAACTAATACCATACTTAGAGGCTATATGTTAGGATTATTAGGCCACCCATTCAATATTGACCTAATGCCAGTAGAACTTGGAAGTTTTGACGTCATAATCGGCATGGATTGGTTAGCAAACCATCATGCGGTGATCGTTTGTGACGAGAAGATAGTGAGAATTCCCTATGGAGATGAAGTTTTGATAGTTCAAGGTGATAGAGACGGAAAAGGAGAGAAGTCGAAGTTGAGCATTATATCATGCACTAAAACTCAGAAGTATATTGAGAGAGGATGCCTAATTTTTCTGGCACAAGTGACGAAGAAGGAAATCGAGGACAAGTCGGAGGAGAAGCGACTTGAGGACGTGCCGACTGTACGGGACTTTCCGGAGGTTTTTCCAAAAGACTTACCTAGATTACCGCCAACGCGACAAGTCAAATTTCAAATCGATTTGGTCCCTGGTTCCACACCTGTGGCGCGAGCTCCGTATAGATTAGCACCGTCAGAACTGCAAGAACTGTCTACTCAGCTACAAGAACTTTCTGACAAGGGATTTATAAGACCGAGTTCCTCACCCTGGGGAGCCCAGTCTTGTTTGTCAAAAAGAAAGATGGATCTTTTCGGATGTGTATCAACTATCGCGAGCTAAATAAGCTTACTGTAAAGAATCGATATCCACTTCCGAGAATCGACAACTTATTTGATCAGTTGCAAGGATCAAGTGTCTACTCGAAGATCGACTTGAGGTCTGATTATCACCAACTTAGAGTTCGTGACGAGGATATTCCAAAGACAACGTTTAGGACATGCTACAGTCACCATGACTTTCAAGTGATGCCGTTTGGACTGACCAACGCACCGATAGTATTCATGGATCTAATGAATCGGGTGTGCAAATCGTACTTAGATAAATTCGTGATCGTTTTTATTAATGACATCTTGATCTACTCCAAGAGCGAAGAAGGCACGCAGAACACCTTAAGTTAATCATGGAGTTGCTTAAGAAGGAAGAATTGTACGCCAAGTTTTCGAAATGCGACTTTTGGCTATCGAAGGTACAATTTCTTGGTCACGTGATTGATAGTGAAGGAATTCACGTGGACCCAGCTAAGATTGAGTCAATCAAGGATTAGGCTTCGCCCAAGACTCCGATAGAGATTCGTCAATTTCTAGGTCTTGCTGGCTATTACCGACGATTTATCAAAGGTTTCTCAAAAATTACCAAACCTATGACGAAGCTGACTCAAAAGAACGCGAAGTTTGATTGGAGTGAAAAGGCAGAAGCTGCATTTCAACTGTTGAAGCAGAAGTTGTGTAGTACACTGATCTTATCGTTACCCGAAGAAAGTGAAGACTTCATGGTTTACTATAATGCTTCTCGTAAAGGATTAGGCGCGGTTTTGATGCAAAGGGAGAAGGTCATAGCCTACACATCACGTCAACTTAGGATTCATGAGAAGAATTACACTACACATGATTTAGAGCTTGGAGCTGTAGTGTTTGCTCTCAAAATGTGGAGACACTATTTGTACGGCAGGAAATGCGTTGTGTTCACTGATCATAAGAGTTCGAAATATTCTATATCAGAAAGAGTTGAACATGAGACAACGTAGATGGTTAGAGTTATTGAGCGACTACGACTACGAGATTCGTTATCATCCGGGAAAGGCGAACGTGGTGGCGGATGCCTTGAGCCGAAAGGAACAGATCAAGCCACTACGAGTTCAAGCTTTGGTTTTGAGGATTGGTTTGAACCTTCTTGTGCAAATTTTAAACACTCAGGTTGAGGCATGAAAGGAAGAGAATATTGGAACTGAAGATTTAGGTGGTATGATTAAGAAGCTAGAGCCACGTGCTGATGGAACGTTATGCTTGAGGAATAGAAGTTGGATACCCTGTTTTGGTGACTTAAGAGAATTGATTATGCATGAATCGCATAAGTCAAAATATTCAATCCATACTGGATCGGACAAGATGTACCAAGATTTAAAGAAACTGTACTGGTGGCAAAATATGAAGGCTGAGATTGCCACCTACGTCAGTAAATGTTTGACCTATGCCAAAGTCAAGGCCGAATACCAAAAACCATCCAGTTTGTTGGTTCAACCTGTGATCCCGGTATGGAAGTGGGAGAACATTACTATGGATTTCGTTACTAAGTTACCTAAGATGACGTTTGGTCAAGATACAATTTGGGTAATTGTAGACCGACTCACAAAGTCTGCTCATTTCTTACCAATGAAGGAAACCGACTCAATGGAGAAGTTAACGAGACAATACTTGAAGGAAGTAGTCTCGAGGCATGGAGTGCTAGTTTTGATTATTTCTGATCGAGACAGTAAGTTTACCTCTGTAACAACCCGGGTTTTACGAGGCATATGACGATCACGAATTCGACGTCATAATTATTATTTTACGAGTTTTCGTAAGCAAACGTCGACATTTAAATTTTTATTGGTCTTAAATAATTATTTTCGTATTTTATTACGAACAGAAATTTAAAATATTTGTTTTTGACGTTTAGAGATTCACCGTTTGACCGCGCGTTCGTTAATCGTTTCGAGTATCGTAAAAATGTACGACGCGACTCGTTATTATTTTTAAGATCGTAAATTTATTATTTTTATGAATGTCGTTATTTTGTTCCTTGTCTTGAGCCGGATTCGCGTTTTAAAATGTACACATCTTAATAAATGTTTTTAAATTAAATTTAGTGTGACGGAATAAAAATATTTACGAAAGAGGTGTGACCCGAGTCTTTGGTCGGCTAAAATAATGATTTGTACTAAAAATAAAAGGACTTAAGGATGGAGGGACTAAAAGTGTCAAATGGTCAAACTATTTTCCTATAAATAGCACACTAACACACACATATAACTCTTTAGTTAAAATTTTTCTCTTCCTCCTCCCTTGTTACTATATCCAGCCGACCACCACACCACAAACGCCATCACCGCCGCTTTATTTCCGACATGCATTACGATCCAACTATATTTTCTTAATCCTCTCATTAAGGCCAACGTTTCCATATAGTAAAATCTCACATGCAATGGGTTTTGAAGAAATTTATTCTCGGGCTTAATTCGTATGATTTCGGGTTAAAGAGGTGTTTAAAAGGGATAGATTAGTGATATGATCAAGTGGATCAGTTTGGAAATGGTTTGGGTTTGTGTTCGTGCTTATGTCCGAGAGTTCGAACCACAAGGATGGCCGAAACCAACACCTTGTGTGTTGTTGTGAGTATTTTTTTTATCATTTGTTTCGATATGTATCTGATTTCGTATATAATACGTGATGAAATCCGATGAACTTGCGTCGTCTAGTTAGATTTTTTTGTTGGTTGATTTAGCGAAGTGGGTAATGTTTATAAACCATTTTGGATATATTGTGAATGAGTTTTTGGGTCGAAAATGGATTTTTGGAGTGTTTGGTAACATATAAATTCAAGCAGAATCTTTGGCACGTTTTTCGAGGTTCAAGATTTTATAAAAACTAATTTTTGATGTTGAAATATGATAGAGTTCGTCTTAATGTACGTTTCGGTAATTCGAACGTCCCGTAACTCCTAATAACGAAGAAGTTATGGCCGAATGAAGTTTTGAAATGAATATGAGTTTGGTTCAGCTATGGGGCATTTTTGCTTGTTGATCCGAGTTTCAACAGCTATTTTGGCCACTTTCGAGTTCGTTTCAGCCTTTCGGCGAAACATGAAAGTTGTCCGGAATGACGTTTTACATAAAATATCTTCTTGGTTAAAGTCACGAAAATGTGATATAGCGGGTCAAAACCGATGGTCAAACTGCTGCGTTTTTATTGAAAATACAAGTTACAACAGAATTGAAAAAGAGCATTTTGGTCATTTTCTGTCGAGATTCAGGTCTCGGCTAAAACTAAAAAGTTGTCCGGAATATCGTTTCGCATAAAAAAATTTCTTTGTCCGAATCGTAAAAACGTGATATAACGGGTCGTTTGGAGCGGGTCAGACTTAATTAATAAATATGTATAAAAAATCAAAGTCAAACAAAGTCTAGCATTGACTTTTGAAAGTCAACGGGTTAATACTAAACTTGTCGGGCATAATAAAAGCGAGTAAACGCTATTATTACTAAGAGTAAGACATTTTAGACTTAACGATGGATACGAACGGGGTATATTCTAAAAATAGAAACTTTATTAATAATCAAAAAATAATATCGATATGAGTAGTTGGTAACCACATTGACGGTCGATGGTTCGACGAGATAACTAAATATTATCACAAATATATTTTGATAATGAGACTTACTAAATATGACAACTTTCCGAAAATAGTAACTTTCTCAAAATAGAAAGTTATAAAAAACATAAAGTTTTCAATTAAAGTCACGTAAGGTAAAACGTGATGAATAATTATAACTCAAAGAAGTGGGGTTTTGGGATT
>BQNB010016757.1:29222-71119 GCA_026074375.1 Tanacetum coccineum | reverse complement strand
ATAGTGAAGATGAAGAATACGCCATGGCCGTAAGAGACTTCAAGAAATTCTTCAAAAGACGAGGATTATTCGTAAGACAACCACACGAAGAATGAAAATCATTCCAAAGAAATAAAGACGACAAAAATGGCAAAGGCAAAAAAAATGCTTTAAGTGTGGAGATCCAAATCATCTCATCAGAGAATGTCCAAAACTATCAAGATATCAAAATCAAAAGGCATTTGTTGGAAGATCTTGGAGTGATAGCGACGAAGATGAAGAGGAGAAGACAAAAGACGAAAAGTGTCTTATGGCTAAAGCTTTCAATGAGATGTTCACAGTGCATGTGTCCGAATCAAATGCAAAACATGTTCGGAAACAATAACCTCGAACCAATGAAACGATGGGGACCAAATGGCTAAATCATCATATCTTCCGAGGTTAATCATCTACAAGCATCCTTTGGCTTTCGTCAAACAAATTGAAGAACTCATATAGGATTTCCATAAATGCTCATCCTTAAAGCTTGCTACCTTGAAGATTTTAAAGTAATTTCTCTTGAAGGCTAAGGTACGTCTCACTCTCTAGTTACGTAAATTATAGATTGTGTTGGGTATTTTCTTAGTCCATAAGGATTAAGAGCCCAACACATTGGGGCCCATCTTGAGTCCATTTAGTCCTTATTTAGGGCATCCTTATGCTCATTATAAAGTGTGAAAAACAAGAGAGAAGAGAGTAAGAAAAGAAAAAAAAGAAGAAGATTTTCGGAGTTCTTATCACCCAAAACCCAGCAGCAGTGTTTCGTCGATCCCCGGAGTTTGCACCGTCGGATCGTCACGATTTTTGGACTGAAGCTTCCTTGCATATAAAGGAAGGTTTTGACCGTTGGGATCTTGATTTTGAGGCCTGGAAGTTCTGTTTCTTACCCGGGCAGATTGCAAGTTGTTTGGTGATATTCTTCCTTTCTTGTTCTTTGTTTGTTGCCATATATCTTGATATTGATTCCAAGATTATGATGATTGTTGTATGCCTCTAGTGTTATCTAGAGAAGACTTTGTGTACCTCTCTTGCTTGATAGTGGATTTAAGCGGCACTAGGTGTCCCGTGGTTTTTACCCACTTTGGGGTTTTCCACGCTAAAAGCTTGGTGTTCTTGGTGTGTGTTTGATTATCTTTAATACCTGCTGATTTGGTTGATTTGATATTGTTTGGGGGCTGGTTAGAGTTGCTTTTAGTTTGCCTTATTTGTTTACTTCCTCATAGGTTCATACGGGTTTGGGTAAGTGCTGTCAAACGAAGGTTTTGCTTCCGCATTTGTGTTTATACCGTTGTGACCCATTGCACTTTACCCGCCAGTTCAAACGTCATTTACAATAGCATATGCTCGAATTGGGGGAGTCATGAACACATGGTCACAACTGATGAAGAAATTAATGCTTGAGTTTTCTTCTCCAAACCCAAGCGTTAATAGCTTGCTAAAGAATGATACGTTCTTAGATGCTACACCATTCATGGCTGCTATAACATTGCAATTCATATAGTGAAGAAGTGAAATTTAATAACAGTTGGAAGCACGTCTCATAATCATGTTCTTGCGCCACCATCCTCGAAAGAGAGAAGTTGTTGTACTAGTCGAGTTTATGCTCGTACTCTTTGGAACAAACTTGAACAGTTATATGCTCGAAAAACTGGAAACAACAAGTTGTTCTTAATCAAGCAAATGATTGAGATTAAAGTATTAGATGGGGATCCCCTGTTTACCGATCACTTAAATGTGTTTCAGGGTATTATAAATCAGCTTGCAGGTATGGGTATCAAGTTTGAAGATGAGATTCAAGGCTTGTGGCTTCTTGGTACTTTACCGGATACTTGGGAAACTTTTAGGACATCCTTGTCCAACTCTGCACCAGATGGTGTTATCACCATGGAATTGGCTAAAGGTAGTATTTTGAATAAAGAGATGAGAAGAAAGTCACAAGGTTCCTCTTCACATTCAGATGTCTTGGTCACAGAAAGGCAGGGGAGAAGTAAAAGTAGAGGCCCGAGTAACAGAGGTAATCATCGTAGCAGTTCTAGCAAAGGAAAATTTGCTGATGTTGAATGTTATCACTGCCACAAGAAAGGACACACAATGAAGTTCTGCAGACAGTTAAAAAAGGAGAACAAGAAGAAAAACTACAATAATAGAAAGTATAGACAAGAAAGATGATGAATGGTGATGAAGTATCTGAAGTAACTACACCACAGACTGGAGTTCTTTGTTTGTTCAGAATTATTGATATGGTTAACTTTGCTCATGATGATTCAAGTTGGATTCTTGATAGTGGTGCTACGTGTCATGTTGCAACACGAAAAGAATATTTTTTTATTTCTTACACCACCAGGTGATTTCGGTGTTTGTTTGGTGGGTAATACTGGGCTATATTTTTTTTAGGATTGCTTAGTATTGGAGATATTTGTTTGAGTTTGACACATGGATGGAATTGGTTTTGCATAATGTGAAACATGTCCCGGATATGAGACTCAATATTATCTCAACAGGTCTTCTTGATGAAGATGGTTACCACAAATGTTCTGGTAATGGCTTGTGGAAAGTGACTCTCGGATCATTGATTGTTTGTAAGGGGAAAGGAATCCAAGTTTTACATGAAAAATCCGAAGATCTCAACGAGCATTGTCATTCGCTATAGAAATGATGTTATGACCGAAGTTATGGCATAAGGACCATTGGGTCACATGAGGTGAAAAATGGATGTCTATTCTTTCTAAGAGTATGTGTTATACGGTGTGCATGATATTTGACCTGATGAAATTGCTCTCATGTTTGGCAGGAAAGCAACTAAGTATTTTAGAGTCGTCCTTCTTTCTTGGACGGGAGAAACATAACTGTTATGGTACATCCGATGTTTGTGTCTCATGAAGACTTAAGAACTGGTAGGGTGTTTCGTATTTTGTCACTTTTCATCGGTGATCATTCAAGGAAGGTTTGGGTATACACCTTGAAGACTAAAGATTAAGTATTTGATGTGTTTAAATCTGGGTTTCATGCTTTAGTTGAGAGGCAGACAAGGAAGAAACAGAATGTATTCAAAGTGCATAATGGAGGTGAATACATTGGCCCTTTGACGCGTAATGTAGAGAGCATGAAATTCAACATAAAAGACTCCACCGAGTCACGACAATTGAATGGCTTGGACAGATCGGTATGAATAGAACCTTGGTTGAGTGAGGTCAGATGTTTCTTTCACATGCAGGTTGCTGCTTCTTATTTGGGGTGAGACTTTGATACGGCGGGTACATGTTATTAATTTAACCCCTGGTGTTCTTTGCGTTGATGTTCATGACACGGTTTGGAGTGGCAAAGATGTTTAATACCATCATTTAAGAAGTCTTTGTGATAAGGCATCTGTGCATATTCCCAAAGATGAAAGATCAAAGCTTGATGTGAAGAATAAGCCATGTGTGTTCCTCGGGTATGGTCAAGATGAACTTGGGTACAGGTTGTATGACCCAGTACAAAAGAAACTTGTTCGCAGCCGAGATGTAGAGTTTGACGGAAGATAAACTTTCAAGGATGTTGAAAGAGTGAGAAGGAGCCAATTCCGTCAACATAATGATGATCCTATTGACTTAGATCTGGTTCTCCAACAACATTTGATGCACTGTTGGAGATGATATCAGAATGATAAAGAACAAAATGATGAAGAACATGGTAGCCTGATGATGTTGATGCTCAAGAGCAAACCAAACCAGATTGAAAGACGTTCATCCTGATGTTGACCAGTGCCTATGCTCACCATATTGTTCCGCTTAGGCGGTCCATAGAGATGTTAAATCCTTCCACACGCTATTCTGCAAGTGTGTATGTTTTACTCATGATGGGGGAGAGCCGAGTGGTTATGCTTAGCTCATGGAGATGACACAAGAAAGAATGGTTTTGATGCCATGCAAGATGAGATGAAATCCTTGTATGGAGAACAATACCTTTGAGTTGACGGAAGATTGCCCTCAAGGGCAAGAGAGCTTCGAAAACAAATGGGTGTACAAATTGAAGACTGAAGAGTAATACTCCTTAGTCGAGGTACAAGGCAGATTGGTGGTTAATGTTTCAGTCGGATGAAAGGTATTGATTCTTAATGTGATTTTCTCTCCAGGCGTGATGTTGGGACTCTATTCGAGATGTATTGGTTTGGCGGCTAGCCTCGACTTGAGGTGGGAGCATATGGATGTCAAGACTGCTTTCCTTCATGGTGATTCTTCAGTACACAATGAAATCTATATGGAAACAACCTGAAGGGTTTCAGGTTAAGGGGAAGGAAGACTACGTGTGTAGACTTCAGAAGAGTTTGTATAGGTTGAAGCAAGCACCGAGACAGTGGTACAAGAAGTTTGAGTCAGTTATAGGGAAGCAAGGCTTCCAAAAGACTTTTTCTGATCATTGTGTTTTCTTTAAGAGGTTTGGTGATGATGACTTCATCATCTTATTGCTATATGTGATGATATGCTAATTGTTGGCAAGAAATTAGAAGAATTCGCCCAATGAAGCAAGATTTGAGCATAATCCTTTGCTATGAAAGACTTGGGGCAGCAAAACAAACCTTGGCATTTCGGATTTTCCTGATAGAGGTTGCCAAGAAGTTGCATATTTCACAAGAGCCAATACATTGAGAAGTGCTGCCGCAGGTTTAACATGGATAAAAGCTAAAGTGGTTAGTTCCCCTCTAACTCCCAACTTTAAGCTTACTGATAGGAGATGTCCTTCTCTAAGAAGATATTACAACAAGATGGTAGAGTGCCATATGCCTCAGCGGTGGGTAGTTAATGTATCGTTATGGTGTGTACAGGCCGGATTTGCTCATGCCGGTTGGTGTTGTCAGTCGATTCCTATCAAAATTCCTGGTAAGAAGGATTGGAAGCTGTTAATGGATATTTCTGATATCTGCGAGTACTTCCAAATTTGCGGCTATCACATTTGGAAATGGGAAACCCATGCTTGTTGGTTACACAGACTCAGATTTGGCTGGAAATAAGGACAACATGAAGTCCACTTCTGGATATTTGATGACCTTTGCAGGGGAAGCTGTTTCATGGCAATCAAGTTAACAAAAGTGTGTGCCTTGTTTACAACAGAGCTGAGTATTGGGCTGGCATCGGAAGCGTGCAAAGAACTTTTATGGTTGAAAAGGTTTTTGCAAGAACTTGGTTTCAAGCAATCAACGTTATGCGTATTTTCTTTGTTGACAATCAGCGGTTCGTATTCATTCGAGCTAGTGTTCATGCTATGAGTTCGTGACCATGCATGGTTTTGGGTTTACGTCAAATTTTTAAGGTTGGAACGACGTGGTGGGTTATGTTTCGTGTTCGGGTTTGGTTTTTGATCAGATTCTTCTGATCATAGAGTTTGTGTTTGGGTCGGTGTTTATACGCATGCGGCATGACTCTCATTCACACGTGTTTATGCCTAGAGCTAAGCGAACTCACACTACAACAAAATGAGCGTTTTGGGTCGAGGAAATATTAGGGTCGACAATGTCGACCCTAACTGAGGCATGGGGACCACATTTATTCAACAAAACTGGTTAGTCAAACATCCACACACTTAGGGTCGACAATGTCGACCCTAATATTTTTCCATGACTTTATATATTTTCTAATATATAAAATGCATTTAAAATTATATATAAATATATAAAACAATTTATAAAAAAATTTAGGGTCGACAATGTCGACCCTAATTTTTTTACCAAAATTTAATCCCATTTTAATGAGCCCGCCAGTATTTAATATATCCCGCTAAAATATTAGGGTCGACAATGTCGACCCTAAATTTCTTTTAAAAGAAAAAATTTATACAAAAATTTAAAATACTTTTTATAAATTCAGAAATGATATAAATTACCAATTATAGTCAAAAAAATCTATTTAAAAAAACCTTATATATATTTTAACAAACACTACTAGAAAAAGAAGAACATGTGACGGTAAAATGTAATTAAGTAAAGCGTACGAATTACATTACAGATCGATTAAACAAAGTCTTGACATACAATAAAACATACGAATTACATTGCAAATGACAAACTACTCCAAATCAAGTTTTTCCATTTCATTGAGAACTTCGTGAAGTAGTGCTGCCGAATTGAGTGTGTGTTGTTCCGGATGCATATGCATCTCTATTGTTGCATTGAGTACACTTATCCTTCCACGCAATTGCTTGCGGTTTGAGCACTCTGCGTTTCTTGAAGATCCGGGAGAATAGATTTGAGGTGTTGAAGGTCCTGCAGATGGAGCTCCAGGAGAACTCATTAAGTCACGAAGTCGGTCCTCTTTTCATAAAAAAATCCACATAATGTTTCGGATGCTGTTAAATAGTAAAGAAATCAGTTCATAAAACAACTAACCATAATATATATTTATTACACATATAAAAAACATTTGATTGATCACCTTTGATTTTGGATATGCATAGTATAGTTTACCGTAATTCTCAGTTGTATACGCTTGTCGAAGAATTACATCTCCTCTTTCACACCGACACGCAAAAGCTTCATGTGGCACCATCATCACCATTTTTTCGTGGTAAGAGTGTGTGATATGTTTGTGATTGTGAGAGTATCTGCTTTTATGGTATGAAAGAGATTTTGGAGGGACTAATTGGCGGGAGTTTTTGGCGGGAATAAATCAAACTGTGTTAAACCATAATAAAGTTTCCAGAAGTGTACATCCCTACAATTAACCAAATGGCCATGGCATCTTCCAAGCATATTCTAGTGGGGTAAATAGTTGTCTGCACAATTGACCAAACTCTAACAATTAACCAAACTCTAGTGGGGTAAATAGTTGTCTGCACAATTACATTACAGATCGATTAAAGTTCAAACATTAAAGCATACGGATTATATTACTCATCTATTAAAGTTCAAACATTAAAGCGTACGAATTACATTAAAGCGTACTAATTACTCCAAACCAAGATTCTCCATGTCATTATAAAGGTCGTGAAATAGGGCAGCTGAATCAACTGTCTTGTCCTTTATAATCACCCACCCACTGGAAGCATCAAGCTCTTGAGCAAGCATGCGATGGTATTCAATTTGAGCTCTTAGCTTATCACATAGATAAAACCCACCAAGCATAATTAACATAAAGGGTATCATGACATTTCATGTATCACGATACTATATCTCATGTATCATCGATACTATATTAACTCATCCGTTTAACATCTCAGGTCTAAGGATACCATCTCGACTCCTCCGTTTAACAAATGCGAACTAACACCCCTGCCTGCCATATTTTTGTAGTTAAAATAATTCGTCAATTATGGATTCCGCTAAAGAAACTACTTTGTTAAACTCTAAAATGCATTAAAGATTCATGTGAATATCTGAGCAATCAGTAAAACAATACCCGAAAGATACATACAAACACGTATTACTCCAAACCAAATTGCATATGAATTACATGAAGTAAAATACATTCGAATACTCTAAACCGCAACAACATCTACAAGAACCACTACTACATCAACGAAAACAACAACAACGACAACACATTAAACAGCAACACATTAAACAACAATACATTAAACAACAACACATTAAACAACAACAACTACTACTCCATATGAAGGTCCTCCATGTCATCTAAAAGCTCATTGAGTATTGCACCCGACTGACATGCGTGGTCCTCAGGATTCCTTTCCATTTCCAGTCTTGCCTCCAACATCCTTAGTCTTGCCTTCAATGCCCTGTTTCTTGATTCGAGCATGTTAATCGTAAGATCTTTGACCTTACAGTTTGAGCACTCTATTGGTTCAGATCTACAAGGTCCTGATGAATAACTTGGTTGTGGTTGTACAGATCTGTGAGGTCCTGAAGAATAACTTGATTGTGGTTGTGCTGATCTGTAAGGTCCCGGAGAATAACTTGGTTGTGGTTGTTCAGATCTGTAAGGTCCCGAAGAACCTTCAGATGTTGAAGAAGAGCTTACCATCAACCGTTCATCAAATGCGTCTTTCCAATCAAAATATCCACATCCATAATTTTTTGTTCCTGGCTGTTACATAGTAATAAAATCATAATAAATGTATTTTTAGCATCTGAGTTTGTGTGGTTAAAGTGAGGATAAGTGGTTGGTTCTATACATTAGTTTGTGTGATGATAAGAGTGTGTAATGTGTTAGTGGTTGTGAGGATAAGAGTTAATGACATCTGCTTTTATGGTAAAGTACAAACATTAAAGCGTACGATTTTGTGAGGATAAGAGCTGAGTTATCCAGACTTGGCGGGTAACGGTACCATCTCGACTCATCCGTTTAACATTTCATGTGTAACGGTACCATCTCGACTTATCCGTTTAACATTTCATGTGTAACGATATCATCTTGACTCGTCCGTTTAATATCTCATGTGTAACGATATCATCTCGACTCATCCGTTTAACATTTCATGTGTAACGATATCATATCGACCCATCCATTTAATTTTTGTCACGATACCATCTCGACTCATCCGTCTAATTTTCATTAAATCATTTTTAATTTATTTAAATAATTTATAACTAATTTAAATCATTTTTATTGATTTTAATCATTTTTAATATTGATTTTAATAATCATTATACTTATAATCAAAGCTCATTTGATACGTCGTCGTATCAAAATGGGCTGGTAGTTGGGCTCCTAACTTGGGCTGGTAGTTGGGCTCCCGCGCAAAATTAAAAAATAAAAAATAAAAATTAATGGCCCGCAACAACACGCGGAAACTTTAATTATCAAATATATAACATATATCTACCTATTCATTCAGATAAAAAAATACCCGCGTAAAGATCTTCGCATTGCGAACAAAACGAGTCCAATATTGCAATGCTTCTGATATACGCACGATTTTATAAAAAATGTTGAAGTTTAATATAAATAGAAAAAAAATAATTACAAAACGTACCCTCGGCTTCTAACTATTTATGTTTTTTTATATATAACACATATCTATCGAGTCATTCCGACCAAAAAATACCCACGGAAAGATTTTCGAATTGCAAACAAAACGAGCCCAATATTGCAAAAAAAATCAAGTTATTAAACATGAAACCGAAAAAATAAACACGCGCAAAATTAAAAAATAAAAAATAAAAATTAATGGCCCGCAACAATACGCGAAAAATTAACGCTCCGCAGCAACGCCCGGGTAATTTTGCTTGTTTATTTATAACTTATAAAAAACTAAAAATCCCCCCAAATTTTACCAAAAAAATTCACCAAAATTAAACAACCCACCAAAAAGTTTTGTTATCCCGCTACAAGTTTAGGGTCGACATTGTCGACTCAAAACTCGCTAAACAACAAAACTATATAGCAGATAAATATGTTTTTTATATAAAACGTTTAGGGTCGACAATGTCGACCCAAAAATTCAAAGATATGTCGACCCTAAACGTTTTCCATAATTCAGCCGATATATCCATCTCTTTTTTTTCTAAGTGTTTAACAAAAAAAACATATCTCCAAATCCCAAAACCCAAATCGACCCAACACCTCCAAATCCCCTAAAACCCACCACAATTCGAGTTTGATTTTGTTAACTTTTCTTTAATTAATTTATGAAGGTATGATGTTTTTTTATAATTATTGTGTGCTAATTTGTATGTTTTGTTATAATTTTTTGTGTTAATTTGTTTTTTTTGTGTTTGTGATGAACTAGATGGAACCACCACCTTAGCAGCAGCAGGTAGCCACCACCACCGCCGCGGCAGTAGCAACCACCGCCGGCAGCAGTAGTACCACCACAGCAGCAGCAGTAGCCACCTCCGTGACCCACCACCGTAGCAGCAGCAGCCACCGCCGCCACAGCAGCAGCCACCACAGTAGGGTTGGTTTTTGTTGTTTTAGTATAATTTTTTTTTCATAATGTTGTTTTATATCATTGTAATAATATGCATTTCGTTGTTTAATTTGGGTTGTTTTTTGTTGTGTTTGTGTGTTGGTTAGCCCCGGGACAGCCGAGTCGAGTGGCGGGCAATTTTTCTATCTTCCTCTTTTATTCTCTTCCTTTTTTTCGGCCGTGAACTAGGTATGTAATTAAATTAGTTGGATGCTTGCGTTTTTATTAATAGTATGAATTTGGTTAGTATGATATTGTGAATGGCGTTTAGTTAGTATGCGTGTGAATGACATTTGGTTAGTTTGATGATATTGTGAATGGCATTTGGTTAGCACCCTTTAACAGCCGAGACCAGCCGAGACCACAAACGAAGGTATGCTTTATAAGTTGTTTTACATGTGGTTGATAACGAACTATAACTTGTTATACACCATGTGGTTATATATGTAACCAAGTGTTTATAAGCAAATCCAAACAACCCTTTAACAGCTTATAAGCTGGTTAAAAACATCTTATAAGCTGTTTTTAACCAGCTTATACGAATTAAAGGGGTGTTTGGATTTGCTTATAATCCGCATATATTCTTAAGTGATTAATTTGTTTTAGGAATGTTTTAGGATTTTAGTGATTAATTTCGGAAAATCCCCGTCCGAAGTTAATCAACCTATAGAAAACCCGTCCGAAATTAATTTATTAGAAATTAATTTCGGAAAGTCCCCTGTTTGGGATTGTTTTTTGAATGTTTTGTCTCATTTAGAATATGAATGCGTATAACTATTTTACTATTTGAGAGAAATTCGACAGTGTTTTCCCATCACTCCTACGAATATGTCTTTAATGCACATATTTGGGGAGTTAATGGAAATGCTGCCGAATTTTTTTCAAATAGTAAATCAGTTATACGCATTCATATATGAGACGAAACATTCAAAGAGTGGGTTAGGATTGCCTTCCATAGTTGCACTAGGTAAACAAAACAGTTCATATTCATTTGGTTAGTATGACCTTTTTGATTCATAGTTTTGTTAATGACCTTTTGGTATAAAAAAATAAAAATCATTTATTTGAATATGTTTATTTGCAACGCTGTTATGACAATTGATAAGAGTTGGACCACTATATCCAATCGTAATTCCAATGCATTTTTAGATGGTCTTTTTGCATTCATCGCGCATTGTGAGCCATTGTTGCACCCCATCACACGAAAGATCCGTTGCCCATGTAGTCGTTGTTGTAACTGTGATAATTTGGTTACCCTCAAAACTCTTGAGGTACACATATCTAGACACGGGTTTGACCAACATTATACCACGCAGATGTTCAGGCAACAAGAGCAAGAGAAAGAGTTACACAGGAAGCAAGCTGAGGAGGCGCAGACACAGGCTTATTTGGCTTCGTTAAAGGCTGACGCGACGGACCAACGGGCTAATGTGGCGCAACAAAATTCTGAGGCGAATAATGCCGCCCTAGGTCAGTTTTTTATGCACTACAACTCACCAAATAGTGCTCGTCCATTTAACCCTCCTACTTTTAGTCTTGTACCCCCCCCCCCACCCGGTCCTATGCCCCAACTCACCCCTAATTGGGCTCACTTACTCCAACCTCCCTTTCCCTTTAATCAACCACTCCAACCTCCTTATACCGGCCCACTCCAACCTCCCTATACCGGCCCACTCCAACCTCCCTATACCGGCCCATTTCCTCTCACTCCCGTCACCAATAATAACTTCAACAACTGTTATCGTCCCGTTCTCAACTCCACTCATTGTGTCGCCTCTAGTTCTAATTCTCAAGCCGAACGTCCCCGCTACATCCTTCAAACGAATCCCCATATGAACGATTTGCGGAACTGTGAACAATTGGCTCAAGATTTGGCTCGTGAAAACAATAACGAGTCCTCATCAGGGGAGGAGGAGGAGGCCGAGCAACATACGGGTGGTGATGATGACTATTCGGACGAGGACGAGTAGGCGTTTTTATGTAGTATCTTAGTATGTGTAATAACTTTTAGACTTGTTACGTTTGTGAAACATGGATTTAGTATTTTATCGTGGCGTGGATTTTGTTGAATGGAATTGTGACGTTTAGTAGTATTGTAAAAGTGGATTTGTTGAATTGTATTGTAACGTTTGGTAATTTATCGTATTGTGGATTTGTGGTATTGTAACGTTTAGTGATTTGTTATTGTATCGTATTGTGGATTTGCCGAATTCTGGATTTGTTGAAATGTAGATTTTTTCCGGAAAAAATTCCGGAAAAAATCTGGAAAACTGGACATGCGTCCAGTTTTGTACTTTTGCCCAGGAACACTTTAGGGTCGACATTGTCGACCCTAATCTCAATCTTAGGGTCGACAATGTCGACCCTAAACTTGGGGATATAATCCAGTAAAAGCTTAGGGTCGACAATGTCGACCCAAAGTTGCAAGGTATATGTCGACCCTAAGTATTTAAATATTAAGTGTTTTTTTATATTAAAATGATTTTAATAAATTAAAAAGAGTAGGGTCGACAATGTCGACCTAAAGAAACAAAGAAGTGTCGACCCTAAGGTTAGTCAAACTTTTTGGTTGAAATGTTGTGGTCCCCCCTTGTCGACCCAACTTTCAAAGGGTTGAGTCGACCCAAAGATTTTTGGGTCGAGAATTTTGGATCGATTTCTTAGGGTCGAAATTGTCGACCCTAAGTGCTTTGGGTCGATAAACTTTGTAGTTTTGCGTTGAAATTGTCGACCCTAAACGCTTATATTGTTGTAATTTTTGAATGAATGTTTAATCTTTACATATATAAGAGTGAAATTTCAAACTTAGAAAAATCGAAGAAGTAGTATAGTTATATATATACAAGAAGTATAAATATCAAATTGAAAACAAAGACGCCGCCAAACAAAAGAGTGACTATTTTTGGATTTTGTTATCTGCTTTCATCTTATGTGAATGGAAAGCAAAAAGAAATAAAAATAATCTAAAAGGGAGTAGTGAAAGAAAGCTCACCAAATTACATGTGTGTAAGTAACATAGTTTGATTGCTTTGTTAGCTCGTAAGCACTAAGTGTCATAATCATCTCAAACTAGACCATACATGTGCAGGAATTACTTGCATATACAAATAACAGAACATGCATTTGAATATAAGAGAAGAGAGCACACTCTGACCAATCTTAATTGTGTCTAAAGTCACCCCATATATAAGAAACCCCCCTTTAATAAATGTATTTGGTGTGTTTGATTTGGACTTTTGCATAGAATTGCCACATCAAAAGGCATCTATTATCATTGCAAAAAACATGCCCCCTCTTATGGCCCAGTTTGAGCTTCTTCATAAAGTTTCTTAACACTAACTCTTTATAAATGACATTATAGTTATGGAGATATACGTCGTATAGATGATATAAACACTAGTATGAAGAGATTATATGCCGTTGTCGTTGACTAATGCAATAGTTAATGTGTTCGACTACACATTAGCTTTGGATCGAGAGTGTTTCTAATCTTACTATAAAACCTACTAACCTAACATTTGTATGTGTTTCAAGATTGGTTTTATTTATTCAAGATTATGAATTTGGAACCAACTACGTCTTCAACTGAATCCGCTCGTTTACCTTAAACAGATTCATACATCAGACCGGGGCATATGAACAAAAAGAGTCATAGACATGCCTTTCTTAGAAAAGATTCAGGATGTGGTCGTTATAGAATTGGCATATGTCCTCTCTTCATAATACTTATCAGTTTCACTTATCCTTTCGGAGAGGAATTCGGGGTTTAGAATTTCTTGTCACAAGAATACATAAAAAAACATGTAGGTGAAGGCTAATCATTCTATTCAACCAGGAAAGAAAAGAAGCTAAGGGATTCAAGTTTCAAGAAATGGGAAGTAACTTTTGGCACTTTATAACTATTTGTATTACAAGCATATAAAAATGATGTTGGTAATAAGAAGCAAACTAAGAAAAGTGAATGATTGTTGGGGCAAGCATGTAACTTTTGAGTGAAGCTAATTACATTAACAATACACAAGGTGCATCCACATCAAGAAAAAGGGTCAAAGGAAAAGCCCTATCTAAGTCAACACCACTTGTTTGGCTTCTAAAGTGCATGGCATGTTGCTGCCTTCAGTTCAAATGCTTCTCCCTAATAGAGGCTACCTTGTGTTTAAGTGGAGCTACCACTTATACCCCAATATCACACACATACTTCTTTTGGGACCCTTTTTTAATATTCTTATGGTTTATTTCTTTATTTTTTGGGATTTCTACTTCAGTGTGATGTATTGCTGAGGGTGGTGTAGCCTTTTGTATTTACAACTTATAAGGCGCTGCATTCTGTCACACAGTAAAGATAACGTACTATTAACCCAACGCATAAAATACATATACATCATGTTATAAATAACTGAATAGTATAGAGTCAGTGATATGTAATAAAAAAACATAATTAGTATTTAGTAATTTTAACAAGGAATTATGTATAAGTAGATCATGACACAAGTAAAAATTAAAGGGATTCATGGGCTCAATGCCAAAAAAATGTATAAACACGTAAGGGTAATATATATATAGCTAGTTAACATATGTCGTAATTTTTTAGGTTAATTGTTAAAAAATGTATTATACTTGTCACTTTTTATTATTGTGCGTAAAGTACTATTTTTTTTCAATTGTGACACCAACCTTTCAAATCAAATTTCGATCATTGTGTGTATTTTGTGATTATTCTGCCGTGTAAAATAACCATTTTACCTTTCGAAATTTGAAAAAAGTAAAGGTAAAATGGTTACAAAATGCACACAATGATCCAAATTTAGAAGATTGGTGTCACAATTGAAAAAAAATAGTACTTTACACATAATGACAAAAAAAATGACAAATATAATACATTTTCAAGCAATTAACATTAATTTATATTGGTTTGACTAGTTTATTTCATTCAAACAGCATTTTGGGTCAAATGTATGACATAAGTTAACATATAAGGAAATATGAAAAAAAAAATGCATTCGTACTTTCTCCTAGGTACTTTGAAAATGTGTGTAAAGCGTACGCATTTTTTTCGCACTTATAAGTTTTATACAGCTTAATTATATTTATAGGTGCGAATAAACATTTAAGATCATTATCTTTTTTTTTGGCACATATAGATTCATATTTTACAATTTTAATGGTACAATTTATGATGTATCTTTTTATAATTGTTTTGAGGTTAAGCATACTATTTTTGTATATATTTATAAGCGTGAATAGTTTAACCAATTCGTATGTATTTTTAGAGAACTTTATAAAAGAGATTGTTTTGCCTTGTGAATATTCATGTTCATTATGCTTCAATTTATAGATATTACATAGGGTTTACATGCTATACAAAGAATGGGCCATGGGCCGAATGGTACAGCTAGCGACATGTTGTCTATTATGATATATGGTATGTCTAATGGTGCACATGTTGTCTAATCAATATATGGTATGACTAATACACCCTCTCAGTTTGAGCGGGAGGACTGCGAATACTCAAACTGGATCAAAAATCCGCAAACAAAGGGTAAGGAAGACCATTGGTGAATATGTCGGCGTACTGATATCTGGAGGGAACGTGTAGAACTCGTATATGGCCGGTAGCAACTTTGTCTCGAACAAAGTGGATATCAATCTCTATGTGCTTCGTGCGTTGGTGTTGCATTGGGTTGGCAGACATATAGACAACACTAACCTTGTCACAATACACCAGTGTAGCAGTAAACAAAGGGGCCTGGAGTTCACGCAGTAGATTACGTATCCATCCAGTTTCAGCAACGACATTGGCGACCCCGCGGTATTCAGCCTCAACACTGGAACGAGACAGAGTGTGTTGGCGTTTGGAAGACCATGACAATAGGTTATCACCAAGAAACACACAATAGCCAGAGGTAGAACGACGAGTGGCAGGGCAACCAGCCCAGTCAGCATCTGTATAAGAGATAAGCTGTGATGTAGATGACTGATACAACTGTAGACCGAGATCCGTGGTGCCACGAATATAGCGCAACACACGCTTAAGAGCAGCAAGGTGAGGCTCTCGGGGATCATGCATGTATAGGCATAACTGTTGAACAACATATGATAAATCCGGCCGTGTAAATGTGAGATACTGAAGAGCTCCTGCAAGACTACGATAAAGGGTTGGGTCAGTGACTAGGAGGCCATCAGGTCCAAGCTTCTTCTCAGTATCAACTGGAGTCTTGCACGGGTTGCATTTGAGCATGTTGGCCCTCTCAAGAATTTCTATGGCGTACTTTGACTGTGATAAAAACATGCCTGTAGGAGTGCGAGTAGCTGAAATGCAAGGAAATAGTTGAGAGGTCCAAGGTCAGTCATGGAGAATTCGTTGTGCAAGGAAGATATGATATGCTGTAACACTCCTATAGAAGAAGCGGTGAGAATAATATCGTCAACATATAGCAACAAATAAGCAGTGTCGGGCCCTCTATAAAAGATGAAGAGAGACGAGTCGGTTTTGCTGTGATGGAAACCGACTCGAATAGCATAGCTGGAAAATCGCTGAAACCAAGCTCGAGGCCTGCTTAAGGCCATAAAGAGGCTTCTGAAGAAGGCAAACATAATCAGGATAAGCTGAATCAGTAAATCCTGGTGGCTGGTGCATGTAAACTGTTTCTGTAAGATGGCCGTGAAGAAGTGCATTCTTCACGTCTAATTGATGAATAGGCCACTGTCGGGAAACCGAAAGGCTAAGGACAGTGCGTATGGTAGCAGGTTTGACAACATGGTTAAATGTCTCATCGCAGTCGATGCCTTGTTGTTGACTACGACCATTTGCAACTAGTCGGGCTTTGTACCGACTTAAGGACCCGTCAGCATTATATTTATGTTTGTATAACCACATGGAGCGTACAATGTTGAAATTTGGTGGATGAGGCATAAGAACCCAAGTTTCATTGTCAATGAGAGCTTTATATTCATCACACATAACTTGTTTCCAGTTAGGATCTCGTAGGGCATGGAAAGGAGACTTAGAGATGGGGGAGGAGGTGGTAACATGGAAGTTGTATTTGGGGTTAGCTTCACAGTTCTAACCTTAGAACGTGTGATCATAGGGTGTTGCGAGGTATGTGGTGGTGGTGGTGGTGGTGGCGGGATTTTTGATGGTGGGGTGTTTGGTGGTAGCGTTGTGTTTAGTGGTGATGGTGTTGGTATCGGAGTTGGAGGTGTTGTTTGTGGTGTTGCTTGTGGGGTTGTTTGTGGTGTTTGTTGAGGAGAAGTGGGTGTGGTAAGAAGGCGAAGTGCAATGGGGGAGGTGTCGAGATTATCATCTAAGAATTGGTATGAGGAGGGTTGAGTTGGAGTCATGGAGCCGAAGGGAAAGATAGTTTCGTCAAATGTGACATGACGAGAAATGATGATTTTATTGGTGTTCAGGTCAAGGCACCGATATCCACGATGGTTGTAAGGGTACCCTAGAAAGATAGATGGTGTGGTACGAGGGGCAAGTTTGAGCGGTGGAAAGGTGTAGGGGTAACAAAGGCATTCAAACGTGCAAATGTGGGTGTAAGAGGTTGGTTTGTTAAATAATTTCGTGTAAGGGATTATTGTTGATAGAGGTGGAAGGGAGGATATTAAGTAAGTAAGCGGCAGTGAGTAGTGCTTTGACCCAATACTCAGGAGGAAAACGGGCTTGAAAGAGGAGAGAACATAGTACGTTATTGATAGTACGAATCATGCGTTCAGATTTGCCATTTTGTTGAGATGTACGTGGGCATGAGAAACGAAATTGAATGCTATTAGTGGAAAATAATTCATGGAGGGAGTTGTTGTCAAATTCTCCACCATGATCACATTGGAAAGCTTTGATTTCACGGTTGAATTGGGTTTTTACAAATGCACGAAAGTGTAGGAGTTTTGACTGTGCATCAGATTTTCTGTGAAGTGGGTAGACCCACAAAAAATGTGAATAGTGATCTAAGAAAAAGACATAATATTTATATCCACTCATGCTAGAGACAAGAGATGTCCAAAGGTCTGAGTGAATAATGTCAAAGGGAGATGTGGCAATAGAAGTAGATCGTTGAAAGGGAAGTTTTGTTTATTTCCCTAACTGGCAGGCACGACACAAGTGTTGAGTGTTTTGTTTATTATAAAACACATGGCCACGTGACGACATGGTTTGAATTACAGTGCCACCGGGGTGACTAAGACGTTGATGCCAAAGGGAATGATTATTAGAAAGTAGGGCAAAGGCTGAGGCGGCAACGTGTAAGAGGTATAGATCACCCGTGTTGTCACAACGAAGAAGGGTTTGACGGGTATGATAATCTCGTATAGTGAAACCTTAGGGATCAAAATCAATGGAGCATTTATTATCAGTGGTGAATTTACGTACCGAAACAAGGTTTTTAATTATATTGGGTGTGACAAGAACATTTTTAATGTGGAGTGGGCAATATGGATTAGGGATTTGTACATGTCCAAAGTGGGTGACAGGTATAGATGATCCATTTCTGACAATAACTGAATGAAATTTACGATTAAGAAAAAAGGTTTGAAAGTTACCAGTGTGAGATGAAAGGTGAGAAGTTGCTCCGGTTCCATATACCATTGCTGATCACGAGAAGCCATAAGAATAATCTTCCTTCTTTTTTTTTCGTCGATGTACAGTAACGCCGATGAACAGTAATGTCGATGAACAGTAACACCGATGAACAGTAATGGCGATGAACAATAACATTTTTTTTTGATTTGGTGGAAAGGTTAATGACGTGAGGTAGAGAAACAATAGAGGAGGGGACGACTGAGATTAGATTTATTTTAAGAGTGGATCGATATTGGCTGTGATACCATAAAAGAGATTATTTTGCCTTGTGAATAGTCATGTTCATTATGCTTCAATTTATAGATATTACATAGGGTTTACATGCTATACAAAGAATGGGCCATGGGCCGAATGGTACAGCTAGCGACATGTTGTCTATTATGATATATGGTATGTCTAATGGTGTACAGGTTGTCTAATCAATATATGGTATGACTAATACGTTAAAATAAAATGTGTGAATAAGTAACATATCAATACCTGCATTTCAATTATTACGAGAAATTGATAAAAACGATCAAAAAATAGAGCTTTTAAAATGGGAGTTTATTACAGTATAACAAGTAAAAGTACCCGCGCGTTGCTGCGGGACCGGTATATTTTCGTTGGTGTGGGGCGGGGGTTTTTTTTTAATTGGTGGACAATTAATTTTAGGTTTTTTTTTGGTTTTTTTTATTAAGCAAAATAGTCCGCGCGTTGTGGCTGAGCCTCATGTTTTTTTATATGGGCTTATGTGTTGGGTCTCATGTCGCGGGTGTTTTTTATCTGATTAAATCAGTACTTTTGTAATTTTTTTCCTATTTTGTGCCGAGCAATTTTTTTTAAATTGGGTTAATTTTTTCGGTCTCATGTTTAATAGTTTGCTTTTTTTATATGGGCTTATGTCTTGGGTCTCATGTCGCGGATATTTTTTTTATCTGAAGAGTAATTTTTTTTATATTGCCTACTTAAAAAAAAAAATACTTATGTGTTGGGTCTCATGTCGCGAGTATTTTTTGATCTGATTAAATCAGGATTTTTGTAATTTTTTTCCTATTTTGTGCCGGGCAAATTTTTTTTTATATTGGGTTTATTTTTTCGGAATAGTTTGTTTTTTTTATATGGGCTTATGTGTTGGACGTCATGTCGCGAACTTATGAGTTGGGTCTCATGTCGCGGGTATTTTTTTATTTGAATAAATCAGTACTTTTGTAATTTTTTTCCTATTTTGTGTCGAACAATTTTTTTTTATACTGCCTACTTAAAAAAAAAAATCTAAATGGGCCGCCCCAAATTGGGAGCTCAAAGGGCCGGCTACTGTAGCAAATGGTAAAAACGGCGACGTTTTGTGCGCCTTTTGAGTATATCAAACATAATAACCCGCGCGTTGCCGCAGGCCTTTTTTAACTTTGTATTTATTTTTCGTTTGTTGAAAATGTACCGTGCTTTGCTGCGGTATAATTTACTCTTTAAATGTATCTACATGCTTTTAAACAATAAGGAATTGAGTGGGTTCAGGCTCAATATGGTCTGTATTGTTTACATATTGGAAAATTGCAATAAGGAACTGTTGTCATTTATATCATGATGCAATACCACTTAACTGCAACGTCACTTTCTTAATGTAAAAGTCTCATGAATAAAAGTAGTATTTTTTCCGTCATTAGTTGGACCAACATAACTAATTTTTAAAAAGACCAACGTCAGTACAACCTCCAAACAGTACCATTTAACTATAACATCATTTCCTTCATGTAACAGACTTGTGACTTCTTTACTTTTTTAACTTTCAAAAGTCTCATTTCTCATCTCAGTCACATTAAGCGAAGCATAATTTCCATCATTACGTCTTTTCAAAGTTTATAAAATATATGATAACTAACCTTGGGAAACAAAATTCTCTTAAGTGTAATTACATCACTGTTTTGAAGGTCACATGTGCTCTCGCTTGGACTTGTAGCCGTCATATAACCTCGATGATAGATCTAAAATCGAATTCAATTACGGTTGTATTTCCGCAGTTTGTGTTTCTTTAGCTAGGGCTGTTGCAGCCTCTTTCGGCTTTTCTGCTTGAATGGCTGCCAAAAATAATTGAATTAATATGTTCATACCAAGTGCCCGTCATCTCTTGACACCATTTCTCCGCTGCTCATTTCTCCACTGTTCTCAGCAATGGCTCCTACACCACCCAATCACAGAAAATGTTACAACATTTCTTCATACCATATTGCAGTGAATGTAGCATTTTAACATATTGTAAACGTAAAGTCAGAAACTAATAAATTTTCATGAAAACCAAAAGGTTTGTGTCTTATGCCAGAAGAACTCTAAATGCGGCTGATTTAAAGGTCGATGTTGTCAAATTACATCAGTAAACCTTAGCTCTTTAGTGAACGCGTGACATAGTTTCTGCAATTTAGTTGCAAATCACATTAACATTTCATTAGAAGATTATAAGATATTTTGTGCAAAAGAATAGTTAAAAAAACATGTTAAAAGTTGTAGGTTTCCAAAAACAGAATCCCTCATTCAGTTCTAGTCTCTTTTGACTTGTTTCTAGTGTTGTCGTCGTCATTTTCTAACTTGTAATTAATCTTACATTTTAAACGATATTACAGATGAAATTATCTAAACTATATAGTTGTACATGTAAAGGCGATATAAGCATAACCAGGGTTTTCATTAGTTTAAATATCTCCTGATCAAAGCATCCTGTTTACAAAAATATAAAAAAGGCTCAAATGATATTGAAGAGACAACACAATTAATATCAGATTGTAAATGTTTGTGTACCAATTTTTTGTTTCGCCATCTGATTTCTATTCTGAAAACAAACATAATAGTTTCTGCAATTTAGTTGAAAATCACATTAGCATTTCATTAAGAATTATAACATATTTTGTGCAAAAGAATTCCAAATTCTAGCCTACTCACCGAGTTTGAAACCCCAAACCTTTCAATGTTGTTGGCACGTATGAGGTCCATCCCCCGAGCGTAAGTGCATATCTTTGCTGCGTATGGAGCTAGCCTTACGTCATTTATTAGTTTTTGCTTGTCCTACCTGATTTGAAGACCTTTGCACCTAAAATGCAATTCCATTGACCAAAACTATTTAAGCTTTAAGTTTTTCCGAAGCTTAAATTTCCGAAACATAATTTTGGTAGCTGGCAAAACTATTGATCAACTCATTTGTATAAAAAAATACTACGGTTTTGCAACTTTATTCGGGAACCGCTCCAATGCAAGCAGCATCGATGTAATGGCCAACCGAAATCACCTACACAGTCCATAAGAAAACTGCTGCAATGAGCAATTTATCTTTTGGACCCATTTCTATTTTTTATTTTATTTTATTTTATAGATGATAGAGAAAATGGACTATGTTGAAAAAACAAAAACTAACCTTTTCCTCACCAGGGAACATTTTCAGAAAACCTATGGCCATGATATGGGTGCCGGTCCACCTTCATTCATATCATTCTGCATAACAGAACTGAATCCAAATACCCCCTTCAAAGTGTGAATCATGCCCAGCAGGCATGAACTCGTAGGTTAACCATCAAACCAAGAGGTTTAGGTTAAAAAAGTGTAAAAAATTGTAACCTCGGTATGCTATAATACAATTATACGTGACATCCTCCACAATCACGTGATAAAAATGCTAATCATATCCAGTAGGTACGGATTCTTCAACAAAAATGTAATAAAAGTGGCTCAGATTAATTGATGTCGTGGCTGTGCTCGTGGAGGTTGCTGAGGCGAGCAATTCTCGCACTCTGCCATTCTTCCACTATCCGCGGCAACACAATATAGTCGAAAGATCATCACAGCCAAGTAAAATGCAAGCACAGCCTATACACAACTTATAAACACAATTTATAAATACATTCAACCGTAACCCGAGTCAAGTAACTTCGGCCAAATACCATCGCTGCAACAATACTTCAATTGATTGATACCAAGTGGGAGACATGGAAAAGCTCTTATAACATTGTTCTGGTCTTGACCGAATTAACAGGCCAAGAATGTCAGCCGAAAAAATAAACCGGAACCCAGCACATTGAACCGACGCCATTTCGATCACCAAAAACTAAACACCATTCGTGGTTGCAACTGTATCCCAGTCAAGTTAACTCGCCAAGTTACCATGGGCTGCAACAATAATCCGTTCAGGTAAACGCTGCCAAATATACCAGTCCATGTCGTTGTATGTTAAACATATAAACGCAGACATTATAAATAGTATCATTTAAGGCAGCAAACGACGTTGGTTCATTTCGCTAGCCCACGTCTTAGTATATAGGAAATAACGCGTCATTGAAAAATGAGGCTCAGATATGCAAACATAGGATTGATTCCAAATACATGGCATGGTTACAACCACAATACAGGTCTGATTGCCCCGCCAAGGTACGGGCATCAGAAAAATGTAAATGCGTAAAATTATCATCATTGCCTTTTGGAGAAAAATCAAAGAAACTGGTTACATTGACTAAGGCTGCAAACCTAATTGTTTACCCCGCCAAGGAGCGAATGATCACAACACTTATCGAACCCATTTAAGTTCATTACAGTCTATTATTATTCAAAATGGTGTTAATAAGCACATGTAAGCAGCTAAAGTCATCTTAATGAAAGGATGCTATCTGCTTCGATTGGTGCCAAAGTCACATGGAACGCGGAACGCTTCGGTACGCAATCGCGAAACGGGAACGCGGTTCGCGGGGTCCTTAAAATTCGGTACGAGCGGGGGTAGACTCATTTCGGTACGCTTCGGTTCGATGTACCATATAATTTGAGACGGTGTACCAAATATCGTACAATGTACCATATTACTAATAATAATGAGTATTAAGTTACTAAAACTTTAATCACTTTTATAATGATTCTTAAGTGTATATAAAAAAATCTTGTCACAAAATTAAAATAATATTACTAAATTTATCATTTATTTACCTCTTTATTAATGTGATGGCACAAGTACCCATTTCATTTAAAAAAAACAATCACGTGTGCACACTAGACAATTAGATATATATATTTTTTATTATTTCAATTAGTAGCTCGAGCTCAATCATTCTAGAGCTACCGTGATAATTCATCCGCATAACAAATGTTGTCAAACCTCACATGCACCAACAACAATTGATGGGCAGAAACGACAAATTGTTATTCCAAATGAACATTTCAGAGTATAAAATGACAATATTGCATACACAAATATAAATTTAGCCCTTGTATCACAGGCCATAGCAACCAAAGGTTATGAGTACAGCTTATACACAATACATACACAGCTTACGTACGACTAATAACCGTAGTTTGTACACATTCTTATGTACAAAACAGTTTCATGTGTCAATGAGGTATTCCAAAATCAGAAGCAATACGACAAAGGGGGATCAAACACCGCCATGGCTGCAAACACCGGTTGCATTTATTTAAATACCATCCGGGTTGCCCAGCCAAGATACGGGTCAAATACCACCCAATGCCCGATCAGCAACTGAAGCTTATGAGTAAAGCTTATACACAATAGTTCTGTTTCGTTATAATTGTATATCACGTCAAACGGCTGCAGCTAAAGCATACCTTTTCATGTGTGAAACCAACCGCATTTCTCAAACATAAGGACCAAAGAAAGAGTCAACGCCATACTTATAGCCACATATCAAACTTAAAAGACTATATAATGCCAATAAAAAAATAGAAATAATCGCATCCCAAAGCCAGGGATTGCTTATTTTATCCGCTTATGCTTCATAAGAACTTAAAAAGATATATGGAGCCATCTAGTGGTTCTTCACCCAATTCTTAATATCAATTTAAGACCAACATAATATAAGAGAATCCAAACACAAATTCATGAGCTGCTTATTTTTAAAATTGTTAAAATAAGCAGAAGCATAAGCAGAAAAATAAGCAAACACAGAAATTTCAAAACCCCCCAAAAAAAATTACATAAAAATAAAAATAAAAATGATAGGGTTGGTAAACTCACAATTGGGAATGAGGATGAACCTCCTATATGCAATCACACCTATCCCACTGCCAATCCAAAAGGCGGCAGGGACACCGCACCAATTAATCATCATCGTCTGATTGCCCGGCCAAGGTACGGGCATCAGAAAAATGTAAATGCGTAAAATTATCATCATTGCCTTTTGGAGAAAAATCAAAGAAACTGGTTACATTGACCGAGGCTGCAAACCTAATTGTTTACCCCGCCAAGGAGCGAACGATCACAGCACTTATCGAACCCATTTAAGTTCATTACAGTCTATTATTATTCAAAATGGTGTTAATAAGCACATGTAAGCAGCTAAAGTCATCTTAATGAAAGGATGCTATCTGCTTCGATTGGTGCGTTGGTTTAAGGCCCGTTTAAACGACATTGTATCGATCAGTGAATGAGCGTATGTATAACAATAACAAATGAGGCTCAGATATATGAATAAAGTAGTGGGACCAAACACTCGACATGGCTGCAGTCACCCGTTCGGTGTGACTACCAAGCCAAGATACAGGTGTCGGTACACCACACATTCTTAACAGGAAACTATCATCATTGCCTATGACATTTGATCTAATATTAGCCTGTTAGGCTTATACATACCCTGGGTGCGTTTGTGGGGGTTGCTTGTGGAGGTTGCTGAGGTGAGTGGTTCTTACTCTCTACCATCCTTCCACTTTCCGCATCATCCCAACCAAGTAAAACGCATCCTATAGCATTTATGAAATCACTAACTATGATCCCAGCTTATAGGCAGCTTAAGACCATAATTTATAAGCATACAATTTATAAGCATTTATAAAATCACTAACTTCGATTGTCCGCCATGGCTGCAAACGTAATAAGTTGCCCCGCCAAGATGCGGATAATCTCAGCTCTATCGAACCTAGTCGACCGTTACTCTCATCGCATAATAACTGATTCAAACAGCGCTAAACAGATACTACACAGTCTTAAGCACCATTTTTCCTTTTACTTTTATGTGGCTTAAACATAGGCACACAATATAAGTAATCAAAGTTGTATACAAAAATCTCGATTTACAATAAAAATCAAGAGTTTAACCAAATTAAAAAACCATACCCGCATAAAGATACATACGTATCTGCTGCTAATCGATCAACCAAAAGCATGATGAAACACATGGAAGCAATCCCAAAATCTTAAACGCGTGCCATTCCCAAAATTAGCCGACGAACGGCACCAATTAATTAACATCCACAAAATTAAAACAAATATAGTTTGTGGTTAACACCATAATCCATCAAGATTAAAATCCCACACCGCAATTCTGAGGTTTAATTCAGATTTGTTTGGCGTATGAATCTTCATCGTTGAGAAAAACACATAGGCAAACCCTCAGATCACACAGCATGTATCTGTAAGTGCGTGGAACTGTGGAAGAGTCGAGAGAGATAAGCGAGCTGGGCGGGCCACTTGCCTTTGGGCTGGGAAGAGATGATAAATAGTACTGTAGCTCAAACAGTAATAATGAACAGTGGTTATGTGAGAGGAGCGATTTGTTTGGCGTATGAATCTTCATCGTTGAGAAAAACGCATAGGCAAACCCTCAGATCACACAACATGTATCTGTAAGTGTGTGGAACTGTGGAAGAGTCGAGAGAGATAAGCGAGCTGGGCGGGCCACTTGCCTTTGGGCTGGGCAGAGATGATAAACAGTACTGTAGCTCGAACAATAATAATGAACAGTGGTTATGTGAGAGGAGCGAACGGCGTCGTTTCACACTTCATATATAAATATTAAAAGAAGAAAGATACGGTTAGCAATCCAATAACTCAAAACATGGGAGCCCAGTTTCGATTGCCCAGTTATGGGCTTTTATTTCCTCATAAAACTTACAATTAGGGGTGAGAAAAAAACCAAAATAACCGAAAACTGAAACCGAACCGAACCGAAAACAACCGAACCAAACTAATAACCGAACCAAATTTGCCAAAACCGAACCGAATCGAACTACAAATTCGGTTATCGGGTTGGATATGGGTTTGACAGTAAACCGAAAACCGAACCAAAACCGAATTCATATAAATATATATATTTTTTATATATTTATATATATAAAAAGATCAATAAAAGTTTATATATAAAAAAATTAATATTTATATTTTTATATATAGAATTTAGTTAAAATGGTGTAGGTGCTTAAAGTTGTTAAAGTGAGAAGCAATAGAAATTGGACAAACGTAACATTTATTCGATAGTTTTTTCTTCGTGTACGAGTTGTTGGTTCGTATACGAGTTGTTGAAGGTTTTGGCTCGTGTACGAGCAGTTGGTTCGTGGTTTTTCATATTACCAGTTTCTTGTGTATCAGTTGTTTATCATAGTTTAACAATTGTTTGTTAACTTGTATGTAACTCGTAATAGTGTATCAATGAATTTCCGAATAAAATGTTTATTTTTATTAATGGTTTTTTTTAGGCAAAACTATGCATCATATGTATCAGCTATAAACGGTTACGTAACAACTTTTTTAGTGGTTATATATCAATTTTTATGTATAAGATTTAATGTCATGTATCTACTATTAATTAAATCACATGTCGATTAATAAATCTAATGGTTAAGATTACTTCTCATTTTAACAATTTTAAGCTACTACACCACAATAACCCTCCCTATATTATTTATATATATAAAAAGATCAATAAATTTTTTTCCTAATATTGAAAAACACTTTTTATGTTTGAAATAATTTTTTTGCTAAATATATTTGTATATTTTTCTTTTTTTCTTTAATAAATTGTGTAATTCGGGTAAACCCGAAAACCGAACCGAACCGAACCGAACTAGGATTCAACCGAACCGAACCGAAAACCGAATTTGAATTCGGTTTGGGTCAGTATATGGGTTGACCTTAAAAAAACTTTTAACCGAACTAACCGAACCGAACAAACCGAATAACCCGATAACCGAACCGATCAACACCCCTACTTATAATCACGTTTTTGTAAGATGAAATGTTGAAAAGAGAGAATATCTACGTTTTGATTCAATATTAATGTTTTGGAAAATACTTGTTAGCCTTAAAATATTAAGTCTAATAAGGAAAGTCACGGTCATCATTTACATTGTGTCGGTCTTACGTTTTAGGAACTTTGTAATAAATGTAATAAGCTACTTTTGGACCCGAACTCGAGGTTTAAGCTAATATTATATACGTTGTGGGCCAAAGCCCAACTAAAGTCGAGCCCGGCCCATCCTCTCTAAACCTAGGCGTCTCATTTCTCTTATTACTTTATAAATACCCTTCTCCTCATGTAGATAAGGGTTTGGTGATTTTGTATTCTCTCAGTCTAAACAATACAACATCCTCCTTTCATTCTCTCTTATCTCAATCTCTCTCTAATTTCTCTCTCTAGTTTTTCATCTCTTTCTATCTTATTTCTATATTAATATGCATGGTTTGGATTAAAGTTTTGAACTTTACAAGTGGTATCAAGAGCCCGGGGTAGAGATTGTGGTGATTTGTGACTTTTTTTCGTGGCTTATCTTAGCTTATTTGGACTTATTTCACGTTTTTAGCTTATTTCGTCACATAAAAACATATAATTTGTGCTAAAATGAATTCAAATCTCTAAAAGTTTATGATTTATTACTTTAAAAACGTGTTTTTAGCTTAAATTTGTAGAAAAGTTTGAAACTTTAAGCTTTAAAAAACGTTTTTTCATAGTTTTTTTTGGTGTTTGCGATTTAAAAGGTCGAAACATTGAATCCTGCGGTTTAACTTTGAAAAAAAAGTCTTGTGATATAAGTACTTTGCATCTTTGTACGATTTAACCAAACCTATGAATCAAGCACGATTTAACTATTTTTTTGGTAAAGGGTTTCCCGGTAAATTTATTACTCCAAAAAACAATTAAGTACAATGGATGAAGGTGCATCCCAAATCTTCGCCCGTTACATAGGCAACCTACTTCCTTAAAGGAAGGTACACAAATTGACTAGAATACAAATGTCTCACTAATTTCAAGTAATCTATTTCTTCTTACGATCTCGTAACTTAATAATCAAATTATCACATATAGATTGAATCTTGTCAGGAATTTCGTGGCCTTCATACATATCATCATCGTATAGGTCGTAGTTGTAATCAGCATTCTCATAAGTTTCCCTCAATTGTTCCAGCAAACTATTAGTATCATAGCCAACCTTCTCTGAAGCTAGAAAACTTGTCATCTCATTATCAACTGATTCAATTTCATCCTCACTATCATGATCACCCGGATAATCAACCTTTTCTAGAGGTTTACCCTCATCATCCACAAGTGTAATTTTCCCATCAATAAGTAGTTTTTCAAGCTTATCAATTTTTTCAACAATAGGAGTAGTACTAATACTACTAGATCCTAAATTCTAGAACGAGGATTCACTAGAATTGACCTCTTTACTAGCCAAATTTGAAGTCCCCCCATTTGTACCCAAGTCGACATCATTTTCAACTGAATTAAGCACATCAAATGGGTTAGGATTAATCACCTCTTTTCTAGACTCCGCATCTTTCTTCTTATTACCACTAGTGTTAGCATTCTTATTTTTAGAAATAGGTCTATTAACTTGTTTAACTGGTTGAAATCTCGCCTTAAGACCAACCGGAACACCTCTAGAAGCTTGGCTAGGCTTCTTCAAGTTCTTCGCCACATCCGAGCCTATATTCTTGGGACACTCATCATGAACATGACCAAAAACCTTGCAACACGCACACCTGGGAGGTTTCCACTCATATTCAACACGAATAATACATGTATAGAACCCCTCCCCAACAAGTTTAGGCATAGCTACCATGATGGTATCTTTCAACTCCACATCGGCCTGAATCTCGATCATTGCAGCTTGACCTACCGTATGATTGCATGCACATGTGAGATGTATAAGAGTCAAGCATTAAAGGAGTACCAAGTTTAGTAGCAATGGCACTCAATCCATCCTTGTTAAATGCCGTCATAGGGACACCATGGAGTTTAACCCAAACCGGAACATTACCAATATATTCTTTTAATAAGTTCACATCCAGATTCTATTTTTTCAGAATAAGCGGATTATTGCGAATAAACCACGGACCATTTACTAACATTGCATCTAGACCATGCATAAAGCTAAACTGGAAGAAAAATAACCTGGTAGAATAGTTAAGCATCGATTTAACCAGTCCATATTTACCCTAAGTGTTCATAACATAGTTAGCAACAACGGGGTAAGCCACCCGCTTTCCCAAAAGAAACCATATGCCGTATTCACAAACCGTTGACTAATAACTCTAATAGACTCCAACGAAACAGCCACATCGATCCCGTTTCTTGCCGAAGTAATTAAAGTGCGGAAATTCAAACCTTTACGAGTCGAATCTCCTTTCAATAGTGTTGCAAACGACATAGAAGCTGGACGCGCTTCACTAGCAGTTGAAGTTGTAGACAAGGAACAAACAAAGACCAGGCACTGAGAAAAGATTAAAACCAGGGTATTAATCCTAATCAGTACAATAAACAGTGAATGAACCATGTGGATCGATCCGAATTTTAATTAGGGTTTCAATGGGAGAGTCTTAAAAAATCACCAAAAAGGGGAGGGTCTGTCTTGATAGCACGATTTAACTTGTCTAACCAACAAGAGGTTTGGGTTTTTGTGATTTAAGTTATTTCACAAAACTAGTGATGTAAGTTATTTCACAAAATCTTGTGATGTAAGTTATTTCACAAAATCTTATGATTTAAGTTATTTCATAAAATCTTGTGATTTAAGTTATTTAACAACTCTTGTGTTTTAAGTTATTTAACATCTTTTATTTCAAATCTTTTTTATTTCACATCTTTTCTTTCACATCCTTTTATTTCACATCTTTTTATTTAACTTTCAAATCACAAAACAATAACAACTCCACAAACATCATTTTATCTAGTAAAGATCCTCAATTCATTTCACACATCGGTTTCAAAGGAAACGAAAGTTACTTCTTTGTGCTCGAATTCAGAAGAACAAGAGATGCAACGAATGCAAAAGAAAGAAAAAGAAAGCAAAGAGTATATAATATGTCATCGTGTGTAGGTAATTTATTATTCAAGTTTTACTATTTATATTTTGCCGACTTTACCTATTAATAAACACTAACGGGCAGTGTACCCGATCAGTTGTAGGTTCGTTGATAAGTAGGGTGTCGATCACTAAGAGCGAGTGTTAATACTTAAGTCTATAAGTATTTTAGTTTTCTAAGTTAGTTATAATCTATTCTATGTTAAACCTAAGTTAAACCTAAACTAGCACAAAAAGAGGTTTTCAGCCTGAGGGACTAGCACGACTTTTAGTCTACTTAAACTAAAATGAAGGTGATTAACACATACAAGCTGATAGACAAAAGATAAAGAAGCAGTCAAGCCTAATGTAAGGAAAACGTACTAACCATGTTTAATCTAATGAAATGCAGGTTTTGTTTATAAGTGCAAAGATTGTCTTATCTCGTTGGTAACATATCATTCCTAGGTTTAGACGATACTTCTTCCAAAACCCTAGACTTGGCAATTCTGTCACAATTAACCAAATTCACATAAAGGATTCGTAGTTAATTATAATATATCTTAGGAGACAATAATGGTGATCTTATCGAATCCTAGCTCAACGAGACTTTACTAACTTACTGCTTAACGGCTCTTTATATACTAGTAGTCCATTGTCCAGATCTTTACCCAAGGAATTAAAACGTTATTTGTTAGTCCTAGGTCACCTGCTAGTCTACCTATTCACTAAACCAAAGGCAAAGACAGGTCAATATTTATGATCATATCGCTCTAGATATATAAATTACTTATATGGAGAGCCATTCCGGACTCTAGCTAATGCTCTATTTGTATTCTTAGATCCAGTTGAATGATATGTCGCATACTTAAGCACGTAAACGAGTATAAATTAATAAACATAAAACAACTCACAACGAATAAGCATACAATCTTAATAAACAAAAAACCAAACATTAAATTATCATAAACATGGCTAATACCTAAAGGTATTAGCCAATAGTCATTGTAACTATACAAATATCATAGATGCATGATAAAAGTAAAGTAAATGATAATGAAATCGAACGATACTAAAAACCGAACGCGATTTAGAGTATAGAAATCACAAGGGTTTTCCTATGGATTGAAGTGCTTTGCGGGACCTTCTTGGCTTCTCTTCTCTTCTGAAAATCGAACTTGGTGGTTAATTGATTAATCAGCCTCTAAAGGCCTTCATTGCTTGCCTAAAATTCGTATTAGGGTTCGGTATTTATAAAGCCTGGAATTTAGTCAATACGTCGTATTGAAAGGGTTTAATACGGTGTATTAAGGTAACTTGGCGTGGGCTCCACGATTATTATATTCCAGAATATTCCATGATTTGTACTTTAATATGGCGTATGGTTTCTTCTGGATACGATGTATAGATCTTCTTATCGTGGATGCTGAGTGAAATTTAGGGCACATATACGCCATATCTTCCTTGATGGATACGACGTATAGGTTGTCAGAACAATGATCTTCATGATTTCTTCATTTAAGCTCCAAAATGCATGCCTTTTGATTAACTTTCACTCTTTGCTTGATAATTACTTTAAATCATAAATATAAGCGATTAAGTACCAATTCATGCATAAATAATTTAAAACGAGCAATTTAGTTGGGATAAATGATGCTATAAAATAGACGTTATTTGATGTCATCAAATATCCCCCTACTTGAATCCTACTTGTCCTCAAGCAGACTTTAGAAAACTCATGAAAATGTATCCCAAACCAAGGTTTATGATTTTTCCTTTTATGTAATTTTTTCATTTAATTACTAGCACACAAACAAACACCTCACGAAGTGGTAAAATGAAAACACTTAAATCACTCAACTAATCTATGTGGTAACATTTAAGTAATTGGCTCAATTGCTCGGTCGTGACGAGTATTCTATCATAAGCTTGGCAAGGATACACATCTCCACCACTAAATCAAAGGAGTAACAAGTCTAAAAAGGTAAATTGGGTTAAGGTTTAAGGGTTGATCATTCTTTCTAATCTCTATCGATACTAATATTCCAGAAAAGGCAACAAAACCATAAATACACGCCTAAATCTATGACCGCAACACTTGTGATTGCTCACTCCTTAACTCGAATAAGCTAAAGAATAGGACTAGTAATCTTCACCAATAGGAGTAAACCAACAAGGGCGACAAAACCATATATAGACGCCTAAATCCATGACCGAGATACATACGATTGCTCACTCCCTCATTCGAGTAAAACCAAAGGTTAGGATGAAGAATGATATAGAGTATGGAATTTACTAATCCTTTACCAACAGTAATACACCAACAAGGGCGAAAAAACCACACACATACATTCAAATCCATGAATGAGACACATGCAATTGCTCACTCCCTCCTTCGAGCAAACAAAAGGTTAGGGATTATGTATGGGAAATATATAATTGGTGTATATATAAAAACAAAAAAATAGATTAAGTCCAAACAAATAAGGAACAGTGTTGCTAGCTACTTTCCCGACAATACCCATGAAAAGACATAAAATCACAGACTAACTCATGCTTTAAAACGAAAAATCACGCTTTGGGTAGACACAAAAAATCACAGACTAACTAACTACTAGAAAATGAAATTGGGTGTAAAATTTTACCACTTCACGAACATGATAAATCTAGATTCTATTTTCGATCATACTCGTGAAAGTAGCAAACACACGAAAAATAAAAAACTACTACTTTGAGTTAAACAACTGTAAATAGTTAAAAATGGGCTATAAACTCACCTTAAGCAAATGGTGTGTATCCAACTCGTTTTAAACCTATTTTTATCCGTTAAACTCTTTAAACGTAGGTGAATGTATCTACCTTCAATATTTCAAGTCATTGATTAGTAGAAATATGCTTAAGGTATGGGTTTACACATAATAAAATTCTGACTGCCTAGTCGTTTTCCTAGAATATGTCCAACTTCAACGGGGCATAAGTCACTCATTTTCTAATTTCAAAAGTCTAGATTGATCATTTTTGAGTCTACTTTCCAAATATGTGGGCCCCAAACCTCAAATATATACCCATTTGTACAGTTTATTCGATTTATACATGGGACTCAAATCCGTGAATTTCCTGAAATATTACCCGACTTACTTTAAGCATATCTAACCCGTTTTAAGTCTGATTTTCTTAGGGAAGCCTTCTAAACGAATCTAAACATGTCTACTTTCATTATTTCAAAATCTCGATTCAATTTCATAAGCTGTAAGTGTCGTTTTATGCAAAAACAATTTAGGACCTCATCATGACATTTTCAGAAAACTTTGGTCGTAAATCCGCTATATCTCTCTCATTATCCCATAAAATCACGCGTTTCCAGACTCTAAAACTATCTACTCTGAATCTAGTTTTCAAATATATAAGCCATACAACTCATTTCATTACCAATTAAACACTACAACCAAAAGGGTGCACCTGTGTCAAAGCTATCAAAAGACAGAAACTTTATCCCTCGGTAATCGGGCCATATCTCCTTCGTTACTTATTGTCACTGGTTCACTCAACTCTAATATTTTAAGTTAAAGAGTCCTCTACAATTGTTTCAACTGGCTTAAATAACCAAAACTCTCCTAACATAGTGATTTTTACGAATAAAATCTGGTACTCGGAATCTTGTCGGTATTAACTAACTTCTGTTGTATGATTTATTACGTATAGTGAACGAGCTCTAAAAATTCCGAAAAAATAAGGAACATCCCAAGACATATATGTAAGTGTACCAAAAGTGGCTAAGACCAGAAACACATTTATATTGGTTTTAAAAATACAAATTTAGGTCTGAAAATAATGGCAGAAACTTTGTTTGTATAATTAGTTTTTTATCAACTTTTTCAACACCACAAGTATATATAAGTGCTAATATGAACACGTCATGCATTATTTGTGTAAAATTTAGCATGGAAGAGTTTAATGAATGCTTACTTGATGATTAGAGTGTTTAGTACAAAAGAATACAAGAAGAACTCTAAGCAACCTAAAATTTATCAACTAAATCTAATACTTTAACCCAAGATGAATCTCCTTGTAAACCCTTAATAAAACTTTTGAAATTTTCTTCCTTTACCCTTAGTTCTGCCATATGAAAGCAAGAGAGAAATAAATATGATGTGTGTTTTGTTTGAGTGAAATAAACTAGTTAGGTTAAGTCTAGATATAAACACAAAAAAAGGAAAGTATCTTGTTTATTTTATAGCATCTACTTTTGACTAATAAATTTTGGCATGGAGTGTGTTAGTTCATGTATTGTTGCCGTGTAAATGACTCCTAAGGAAGGCTCAAAATGCCTTGTTTGACTAGCAAGGTCACATGGCTACATAAAAGAATGTATCAAACATAAAAATGGTGATGTAGTGAATTAAGGCAAAAGAGAAGTGAATCCCTTCTTCTTTTGGTTGTGTGGGATGGAAAAGCAAAGAAATCAAGAGGGGTTTATTGTAACCAAGATACACTTTCACTTCACCATTGAACCAAGAAAATAAGATAAGAAGATGATAAGAATATTTAGAGAGAAGTTAGAGAGAGAAATAAAGAGAGAAAAAGAGATGGTTGATTAAACTTGTAAAAATACAAATAAGACCAACACCCTCTCCACACTTGGAGAGGGGTATTTATACTTCCTACATGAGCCAGCCTATGCGGCTTTCTTTAGGCCAGACGGTGTTTGATCATGGGTCGGGCTCGGGATTACTTTAGACGTTAGTCTGAAACACGTACAATATTAGATTAATTAAGGAGCCCGATTCCCGTTCTAGCCTATTACAACATTTACTATATAAAGATCGTGCTTCCATGATTAATAGCCGAGCTTCCTTGTTCGACTCAATATTTTGAGGCTAATAATCTCCCTCGAAGCAAAGCTTCCTGCAGATTCTGAGCTTCCATGTTCACAGACATATTTTGAAGCTAACAATCTCCCATAATGTGTGGTCTTCGAATTCTTGAGGTGGGATCTTGAATCTTGCTTCCTTAGACTTGTTGAGATCATAGTTTTAAAAAGCGCACCTTAAGGCGCGCCTAGGCTCTAAGGCTCAAGCTCTAGGGATTTTTTTAGATCGAGGCACCGCACATGCACAAGGCTCACAAAAAGCGCAGAGCCTTGAGCCTAGGCGCGCCAAGGAAAGTTAATGGATTTTGAAACTTTCTTTATGAATTTAACATTCATCGCCCGCATATGTTAATAATAGATTACTTAGAAACTACCTAGAAACTAAATAAAGCAATCAATTTGAGTGTTTGGTCGTTCAATTCAAGTGTCTGCACATACAAACTCCTCCCTCTATTTTACGCATGAGAAAACGTAATCTCGTCATGCCATGAATATGATACATTGCTTGATATTTTTGGTTTAACTATTCAATTTTTTTAGATACATTAATTATTTTAGTGTTATTTAAGTCATCATTAATCTAAAATTTTTCGCCTAAACTATTATAATTTACTTCAATTTAATGCGACTCATATTCATGAAGCCTGCGCCTTGATCTGTGCCTCGCCTCAAGGCTCTATAAGCCCTTTGCGCCTTAGTGCGCATTAAGCCTTTCAAAACACTGATTGAGACTGCTCTGTCGTTGAGTTCTTGAATCTTTGGTCTTTGTTATGTTGTAGGCTTGTTCCTTCATGTTGTGTGATCTTTGATCTTGAGCCTTTGTCATTGTCTTTCAACTTTGTCTTTAGTTCTGAGATCTTTAAATCTTTTCCTTGTTTGTCTTGATCGTCTTTTCCATCTTGCGATCTTGTGTCTTGACCAACATGCTCATACTTTGCATCTTCTTGAAAGCTTGCTAACAATCTCCCCTGAAGCTTAGTTTCTAAGGAGGGATCTTTAATATCAGAGTTTGTGGAAGTCTTTGTCTTTAATACTTGAGCTTTCTTGATTCTTGAATCTTGATGCTTATAGTATATTTTTGTATTTTGAGCATGAGCAAGTGGTAATAAATCAAAATCCGTTGGAATGAGGCCGCAACACTGTCGTTTGTACCTGCATTTGAATGTTAGTGATAAACAATAGATATGGAAGAATATGGCTTTTTGTTATCCGTCGAGATTCGGTTGCATTAACCTCCGGTTCCGTAAGGATCGTTTAACAGTATAAGTACTGTACTTGTGATCAGGTAGGTTCAATTTAGAAGAACCTCCTTGACAGGGTTTCCAGCTCAAAGTGTTAGATCCTCTAACACAGATGCATTAGATTCACCGTACTTGCTTGTTCTCAATACTGGAACATCTCAAAGCAGACAACACGATATGAGTGAATCAGATAGTTACTATCTTTCTGATTGAGTAGTCAATTCATTTACTTGACTAAATCGATATCCAGTTATCATAAGTTTGATCTACATTAGAATTTATGTTTTTCTATTTATTTTTGTTGGTTTTATATTTTTGTATTTTCTTTTTTAGAAATATTTACAGGTTCGATGTCTGATTGATCAAGCAGATTCGTTTGCCAAAACCTCTAGTTCTTCTTGAGTCAAACATCTCATACCGAGTCGTCTGACAAGATACTTAAACCTATCTTCGGGTAAGGCTATAGTAAACATGTCAGCTAACTGGTATTCAGTTTTGACAAAGAATAATTCAACAATACCCTTTTCAACTTGTTCCTTTATGAAGTGATATCTAACATCGATGTGCCTGGTACGGGAATGCTGGATTAGATTACACGAGATGGCTATGGCTACCTTTGAATCATAATACATAGGTATTTTGTCAAAGTAAAAGCCATAATCTATGAGCTGAGTTCTCAACCATAGAACTTGAGCATAGCACGCAGATAAAGACACATACTCGGCTTCTGCTAAAGACATTGAAGTGCAGTCCTACTTCTTGGACGACCAGCTGACTAGCTTATCACCTCCTAGAAATTGTATACAACCAGATATGCTCTTACGTGAATCAAGACCGCCCGCGTGATCCGAATCTAAAAAAGTAGTTAGATTAAAACCGGTGTCCTTCGGATACTAGAGTCCCATGTTAATGGTATTCTTAAGGTACCGAAAGATCTGTTTAACCTCCTTGAGGTGCTTTTCAGTTGGTCTCGCTTGATAATGAGCACAATAACATGTTGCATGTACAATATCTGGTCTGCTTGATGTTAAGTACATGAGTGCTCCGACCATGCTATGATATTTTGTTTAGTCAATAGGAGTCCCACTCAAGTCAGCATCTAGGGGTTTAGTATCTGTTGGAGTACCAACGCTATCACATGAGGTCATACCATGCTTTTTAAGTATCTCATGAGCATACTTAGCTTGGTTAATAAAGATATAACGAGGGGATTGGTGAATCTGAATTCCTAAAAAGAATTTCAGCTCCCCCATCATTGATATTTCAAACTTGCTGTGCATTTATTTTTCAAACTTTTTGGAAAGTTTTGGGTTCGTAGAACCAAAAATTATATCATCAACGTAAACTTGCACAAGCAATATGTCATCCCCTTTCTTAGTTATGAACATAGTTGGATCAATAGAACCTTTTGAGAATCCTTTGGATACCAGGAAGTTGGAGAGTTCATCATACCACGCTCTTGGAGCTTGCTTGAGTCCATATAAAGCTTTCTTAAGACGGTAGACTTTGTTAGGATGATGTGGGCCTATGAATCCGTCTGGTTGGTTGACGTACACTTCTTTCTTCAGAGGACCATTTAGAAATGCTGTTTTAACATCTATCTAATATACTGGAAATGACTTGTGTGCAGCATACGCAACGAATAGCCTAACTGCCTCCAACCAAGCTACTGGAGCAAATGACTCTTCGAACACAATTCCTTCCTTTTGACCGTATCCCTTAGCTACAAGATGAGCTTTGTTGTGAATTACAGTATTTTCCTCATCACATTTTTTTTCTAGAGCCACTTTATGTTAATGACATTTTTACAGAGTGGTCTGTCGATTAATTCTCATACATCGAGTCGATCAAACTGATGAAGTTCTTCCTGCATTGCTTCAATCCATGCATAATCAGCCATGGCTTCTTTGATGTTCTTTGGTTCAGTTTGACTTACGATGAGTGCGAACATACACATCTCGCCATCTGTTTCTAGCTGACGTCTTATTCTAACTGATTGAGAAGGATTTCCAATGACTTGTTCTAATGGATGATATTTTTCCAATGGTGTTTAGAAGGATGTGGTTGATAGAATGTATGCATGTTTGACAAAACAACATAACGAGAAGATGTCTCCCCTTGTTCATGTACCGGTGTACTAAAGATGTTGACAAAATCGTCTTCTTCAACTTGTACATTTTCAACATTCACTTCTGATTGGGTTTCTGCTTGATTAATGTTCTCGGTGGGAGTGACAGTTGGTGCTTGAATTGGTGCTTGACTTGTAGTTTCAGGTGTTGTTGGAATGTTCAATGGAGGTGAATCTGCAACAACGGTTGTTGAGGTAGATGGAGTTGTGTTTTGTTGTTAACGTTTATCTCTTACATCAGCAGCAAGTACAGCGAAAGACTTAGACATAACCAGAGAAGATCCATTGAATAATTCATCGAACATCAGACTAAATAGCAAATCCAATTCATTTGATGTTGTTGCTGTCTCAACTATTGAGGAACATTTTCTTGACTTAGGGGAACGGGACGTAAACTGTCTTGTCAAGTACCATTGTCGGACATTGTGGAACGGGATCAGAACTGACTTGATCTGATGCCATTTGAGGCAATTCGTCAAAATTGACATGAATGGTTTCAACAATCACTCTTGTTCTCTTGTTATAAACTCGGTAAGCTCTTGACTGAGTAGAATAACCCACAAAGATACATGCATCACCTTTTTCTTTCATCTTGTCAAGATTTTCACCATCTCTAACAATGTAGCATAGAGAACCAAATATGTGAAAGAACTTTACATTCGGTTTTCTGCCATTGATGATGTGATAAGGGGTTTTCTCATGTCGAGGAATTACGAATGAACGGTTCTGAGTAAAACATGCAGTTGCAATTGCTTCAGCCCAAAAGAACAACATAACTTTAGAGGCGCTTAGCATTGTTTGAGCAACCTCAACAAGAGAACAGTTCCGTCTTTTGACAACACCGTTTTGTTCAGGTGTTCAAGCAGTTGACATTTGGTGTTTAATACCTTCTTGAGCAAAGTATTCATGAAGAGTTTTATTCAAAAACTATGTGCCTTTGTTAGTTCGAACTGTTCTAACTAGAGCATAAAGTCCTCTTTGAACAAGTTTGAGGAAATCGATGAGTACTTGAGGTGTTTCATCTTTGGACCTCAAGAAGTGAGTCCAAGTAAATCGTGAATATTCATCGACAATCACCAACACATATTTCTTTCCATTAAAACTTTCTACCCTCATTGGACCACATAAGTCCATGTGTAGAATTTGCAACCGTCTTTTTGAACTTGGGGTGGTTTTGGTCTTGAAAGACTTACATTTTGCTTTCCCCAATTCACAAGAAGAACAAAGATGATCTTTAACGAATTTCAACTTAGGAAGGCCATTCACAATATCATTCTTGGAAAGCAAGTTGATGGTATCAAAGTTCAGAAAAGAGAGACCACTATGCCATAACCATGCTTGAGACGATGAAGCTTTAGCCATTAAGCAAATTAGATTAGAGTATATGTGTTTTGAAGAGTGGTGGAGTAAAGATCTGTGCTACGAGTACTAGTGAGAAGATCATTTCCCTTCAAATCACGAACATAACATGTAGACTTCTAAAAAGCAACTTCCAAATCCGCATCACAAAATTGACCAACAGAGAATAAATTGTGATTCAGCCCTTGAACGTAGTAAACCCTTTTGATAGTGATATTGCCTTGAACGAGATCTCCATAACCAAGAATCGGTGCAATTTGATCATTTCCAAACTTGACCGTTCCTAGAAATTTCTCCACAAAATTACTTAGGAGCTTGAGATTTCCCGTCTTGTGCTTTGAGTACCCAGAGTCGACGATGAACAGTATTATCTCTATGAGCTGCAAAAGAATTAGAAGACAATGGAGATTTGGACAAAATGGAGCCCCTAAGAGTGTTGGATTCCAAGATATTAGCATTTCTAGATTTCTTTCCTAGAGGCATACTAACATTTGGTTTAGCATTCATTGCACTAGACTTAGGTTTCCATTGATATCCTGGTGGTGAGATCTTAGAGTACCACCAATTACTTGTCTTACTAGCATGCTCATGAAGCTTCCTAATTAATTTTCTAGGAATCTTGTTAGTGGATTCTGAAGCAACTGTTTTCTTAAGGGATGTTGCAACAGATTGGTTCACTATTCGTTTGGGTTTATTAGCACTAATAGGTACAGTAATCGGCTGTTTTGACCTATTATTCACACTATTGATATAATGAAGAACACATAAATCATGATTATCATTCAACACACATTTTCCATAAGTCACACAAACAAAATTAACATTCGAGGTCTTAACATTCAAACTGTCATTACACGTAGTTACAAACATTTTATTCTTAGAAAACTTAAAATTCCTACGGTGTTCTTCTACTTCCTTTGTCTTCACTTCACTATTGTTAGGCACGACTCTATCTTCCAATTGATTGCTCTTAAGCTGTGGTCTGCTAACACTAGTAGTGGCAATTACTCCTGTAGAGAAAGACACGCGTTTGTTAGTTTTCTTAAAGTCTTGAGGCAACTGTGTTGTTCTAGTTTGAGTTTTCCTAGTGTCCAACTTGTACATTTTTGGTGCTATGACTTTTGTGTTCTTAAAAACTTGTTTCACATTCTGAGGCAAAATTTGTGCGGTGACTGGTTTTGAAAATTCTTTCTTTGTAAGAGAATCTGAAAACGTAGCTGGTTTCCTTAAAATTAATTGTCTTTGACTTTTAAAAGCATTCGGTTGATGAATAACCGAAGATTTTTCAAACTTAGTTTCCATAGATTTTCCTGTCAACGTTGCAATGAGTTTCTTCAACTCACTGATTGTTATGTTCTTATCCTGAAGCTGAGCTTTCAAATCTTGAATTTCTAAATATTTGACATTTAATTCTCGAATCTTGAATTTCTAAATATTTGACATTCAAAAACTATGTTTTTTGAGTTTCCAGTTGAGATTTAAGAGAGTCTACTTCTAGTTCAAGAGAATTAAAGAATCTCAAATCATCAACCATTTCCTCTTTCAAACACAAGTGAAATTTCTCAAAATTTGCCAAAATTGCACTAATTTGAGGACTAAAATTTCTTTCAATGGTGGTTTGAATGAACGGGTCTATGTTACCAAAATATGTTCGTTTAGCAATTGTTTGTTTGCAATGTTCCACTCCATCAAAAATCGTGTCAACACTACTTTTAATTTTGAGAAGTTCTTTAGAGCTTTTACATTTTTTATCCTACAGAATGGATTCATCCATCCGTATTTCCAACAAAGTTGTTTTTTATTAAAAGACTTTTGAAATTCCATTTTTTACAAGTGTAT
>BQNB010016757.1:0-26986 GCA_026074375.1 Tanacetum coccineum | reverse complement strand
ATAGTTTCAGAATTTACAAAACAAGTCCTTATACTTTAAATATCAAAATCGGCTAACTAATAAATCACTAAAACCCTAATTAAGTTTTTCCCAATCACAAACATAATTATTTCCCAATCATTGGCATTAAATGAACCTGGAAAAATTATCAAAACCCTAACCCTAATTTTATTCTTTCCTTTTTCCTTATTTTCGAAAATCGGCAAACAATGATAATTCCTCAATAATTATTCGAATCAACCCTAAATTTTTCCAACAATTTATATGAGTTATATGTGATATGAAAAACCTTAGAAAAATATAAAATAAATTTTACAAATATCATATCTGCCGATTACATAAATATTCCAAAATTAGGGTTTCTAATATGATTTAATTATTTCGATCAATATAAAATGTATGAATATTTTTCCCAGGTATATTATGGATTATAATGATGATAAATGAGATACAAAAATACCTTTGATGATTCTTGATGATTTAATGAATTATTGAACCCGGTTGCTTAATTCGAACCCAAAACAATACCACAATCGAACCAATCACTCCACAAACTTCCCACTATTTTTCCCACAATCCTTGACCTTCAAATCACCCTAGAAAAATCGTTCTTGCCTTGGAAAAATTCTTATGCCGCCATTTTGTATTTTAGGGTTTTCGGTGATATTGTTTTTAGGATTTATCAAATGAAAAATGCATAAAAGAATTATAATGGTATTATGCCGAGTTTATGGGCTTTTTAAACAAACTAAATCAGATTTTATAATTGCCTAATTTATTTTGTATTTATCCATATTTTATTTTACTTAATTTGTAATATATAATTACATAAACATAATTATTTTCGGCATAATTATATATAAATAATTATTAATTCTTTTTCTTACATAATATAAAGTATTTTAATCTTACATAATTTTCATAATTGCCATATGTTGTATTTTCATAATTTCTATAATTAAAATGAAATTTATTTAAGCTTTTATGGATTTTCTTGAATTAGGGGTATTTTGGTAATTTTACACTTGTTGAGATTTTTAGGTTTTACAACTTCTTCCCCTCTAAAAAAAATTTCCTGATAAAGATGGAATGTATATTGAGGTTTTGGAAAGGGATGTAGAAGTGTTAGGATACACGAAGTTAGATATGAGTATACTACCTGAATAGACTGATGGTCAGAGTGAACGTACTTTTTAGACATTGGAAAATATGTTTAGAGCTTGTGTGAGAAATTTGGTGGTAGTTGGGATACTCACTTTTTGTGAGGTGAGTTTTCCTACAAAGATAGTTATCATTTGAGTATTCGACGAGTTTTCATTGGATGTATTGTATGGAAGAAGAGGTAGGTCGTCTGTTTTATAGGCTGAGATTAAAGAAAGTAAGATGATTGGACTTGAGTTAGAGTAAGAGACAACTAAGGTAGTCGTGATTAAGGAAAGGCTTAAAGAATCCAAAGATCGTCAAGAGAGTTAAGTTGATAGCAGAAATAAAACTTTTAGGGTTTAGTGTTGGTGATCATGTTATGATGAAAGTCTCACCTTGGAAAGGTGTAGTACGTTTTGGTAGAAGGTGTTGTTAGCTCCTTAGGTATATAGGACCATTTGAGATTCTTGAAAGGATTAGCCCTTATAGCTATATCGGTTTTGATTGCTCGAATGAGCTGAGTTGGGTGTATCTTATTTGAGTGTTCTGTTAAATTTGAGGTAAACTGAATCTGCGTGAATTTTTTTTAAAAGACGTTGAGCTTGTATCAACTCATATCTTAATTTCAAAACAGTTCTTGTTTGATGAGTTGCGGGATTAAGATATGAATCACGTTGTTACACAACTTAAGGTTTTTGAGGAGTTTCCTCGAGGACGACCGAGGCTCATGTAGTTGGATGTTTCTTTTCGTTTCTAGTGCTTATGTTGCTATTCGTACATTTGTATGGGTAAGCAAAGTTATTAGCAGTAAGATTCCAATAGTTAAAGTTAGTTGGAATTCAAAGCGTAACTTTGAGTTAACATGGGTATAGGAGGACTACTTAAAAGATAAGTATCCTCAATTGTTTGTTTTGGTGATGATACAGTTGAACCTTTTGGTTAAATCTCGGGATGAGATTTCCTAAAGGAGGGGATACTGTGACAATCGTGGTTTGAGCCGGTTGGTCAGTTTGTTTAGAATTTATTTAAAGCGTTTATGTGTGTTCTTTATGTGTTTTGTGAGAGATATGCGTATGAGATTGAAGTACATGATTGATGAATCATGGTACTAGTTGAAATGAGATTGAATGGAAATGAGATCATTTGGAAGCTTTGCGTAGTTTCAAATGTCGTGTACGTAATTATTCTGTGTACGTACTATGTATATGTAATTCATATTATATATATTAGTTTAGTAGTTTATAGATTTTAGAGTACTTTCTATTTTTAGAAATAATTCAAAATGAAGGTTTGTTAGAAATCTAGTTAGAAAGTTCAAGGTTTAGCGAAATAAGCAAATGTTTTAATCTAGAATAAAAAATATAGGTATTAAAGTTGTAAATAATTATAAATAAAAAAAATTTATATAATAGAAAAAAACAAATTTTAGTAAAAGAAAAGAAAAAGGAAAAGATATCCTAATTATTTTACAACTTGTTTTTTGTAATTATCTTTTAAGGCCTATAAATACAAATCATAACTTAATCAAAAATCACTTTTTCTCTCCCCTACAACTCCAATTGGTTCGACCAACCCTCAATAACAAGAAGAAAACCCCAAAAAATTTTAGGGTTTTGATTTTCAAGAGTTAAGGTATTGTTTTCTAAACCTTTTCAATTCAAATTTGGTTTTTATTAAACGTAAATATCATTAAGATGGATTAGTTTTTGTAAAATATCTTGTAATTAAGAGGTTTTGATCATCAAAAATCATTTGAATAATAATTAGGGTTTTGGGTAAGTTAATTAGGGTTAATTATGCTAAATTCGGAATAGAAATCTGGGTAGAATTTTAGGTCATCTTGCGAGAGCCATATCTCGGTCATACGGATAGCTTTTATTGATTTTCTTAAATCTAAAATTAACTATAGAGAGTCTACTTTCCAACCCAAGTGGTTTCATGAATTAAAATTGAGTGGAAGTTAGTCAAATTAATCAAACAAGATTCGTTGTCAAAACTGAGTTTTCGGGGCAGATTCTGGGTTGTGTTTGTGAGGTCAAAAACCATATCAAAACGTCTTTTTAATTAATAGGCTTGCTAATCTTGAATTCATTTGATGGTTATGATTTTCTAGAATTTTTGTAGAAATTTTCTTAAGGGTTTAAAGGGGGGTCTGCTAATAGCTAAACTTTTTTATAGGTCGAATCAGGTCACAATTCTAGGCCACTTTCTGTGATGTTAAATTTTTATTAAAATAGTTAGACTCACCTATTATTTTTATCCAAATATAATATAAAAGCTCCAACTCATTGGGGGCTATGGGATGTAGTAGAAGAACTAATTTGGTGTTTTAGTATTTTATTTTAGTGTCTATATTGTGATATAAATGGGAGAAAATGCAAAAGTTGAGATATAGGTTTTATAAGGTACTTAAGGTTAGCAAGTTGTGAAGAGTATATAGATGAGTTGAATTAAGATAGGGTATAGAGTATCCATCGTTGTGATTGTTACATCGACTTGGGTGTGTGACCTAATCGATGGTAACATATGTGTGTATTGTTTTGATTAGATTCTTTGCAAGGTTAATTAAAGAGTTTGGATTTGCTTTGTATCGAGGTGAGTTTTATAGTCCCACTTTTTACTTATATTTTGGGATGGAAATGATGCAAAACTATTTTTGAATTATGAACCGTGGTATGTGTTTTTAAGTGTCGAACTATAGTTGCTTATGTGATTGAATTGTGGGGTGAAGCAATGCGTATGCGAAGATGGTATTGACCTAGTTATGAATTATGGAAGGGTATGTGTATGTGAGGATGACATGACCTAGTGTGTAACCCGAGTAGACTTAGCTAGTCAACTGGGTTAGTCTTGCGCAGAGACAGAAGAGAGGGATTATTAGGACGGAGGGGTACGATCCACCCCAGATAAATGTGAATTTATTTTGTGATAGAATAGCCATGCATATATGTTCGTAAATGTTTTGTTGATCACGGTGTCTGTCTCGGTAATAAGGAATATTTCACTTTACATTTTATGAACAAGAAAATAAGTAGGAGTGAGAAGAATTATAGAGAGATAAAGGTAAGAGAGAGGAAAGTGATGAGGAATGAGATTGTTTACTTGCAAATGTGAAAGTTACAAAATGACCAACCCACTCTCCATCCATGAAGAGTGGTATTTATACCTAGACTAAAGGCTTACTTGCCTTTTAGTATTTCTCGGCCGGGCTCGGTTTACTTGGGGTTTCGCCCGTACCACGTGACCGGTTTGTTAAATTAAGAGCCCGTATACCGGATAGCCTATTAACGTATATTAATTAATGACGGAGGAACCTAATATAAATTAAGAACGAACTTCATTGTTGACTCAATATTTTTGAGGCAAACAATCTCCACGAAGTTTGTTCATTATGGAACTCCTGAGTTGAGTCATGAGATTGCTTAGGTCGTTAGTATCTGTTCTTTGTCTTTGGTCTTTATCTTGTTGTAGTTGTTCTTTCATGCTCTGTGATCTATGATCTTGAGTTTTATCATTGTCTTTTGTCCGAGATCTTTAAATCGTTTATCCTTCCATCTTTGATCGTCTTTGCGCCTTGCAATCTTGTGTCTTGACCCAACATGCTCATATCTTTGCATCTATCTTAAAAGCATGCTAACCAAATCTCCCTATAGACTTGATATCTTTGGAAGAGATCTTTGCATATTAGAGTTTTGTGCGGTTTTCTTTGTTTTAATTCTTGAGCTTCTTGATTTCTTTGAATATTGATGCTTATAGTATGTCTTTGATAGTTTGAGCATGAGCATGTGAGTAATGATCCAACTTCAGCTGGATAGGCATTCTCAATTCCATCTTTATGGAATCCTGAATTAAAAACCAGTTAGCAATATTAAAGCGTCGTGGAGAATATGGCTTTGTCATTCATCTGGATTTGTTGTTAGATTACCTTTCGGTTCCGAAAAGGATCCGTTTTTACAGTTTAAATATGTACCTGTGATAGGTAGATTCAAAGAATCTCTAGACAGGGGTTTTCAGCTCAGGTAGGTTCAATTTAGAAGAACCTTCTTGACAGGGTTTCCAGCTTAAGGTGTTAGATCCTCTAACGCGTATGCATTAGATTCTCCGTACTTGCTTGTTCTCAATACCGGAACGTCTCAAAGCAAACAACACGATATGAGTGAATCAGATAGTTACTATCTTTCTAATTGAGTCGTCAATTCATTTACTGGACCAAATCGATATCCATTTGACACAAGCTTGATTCATATAGAATCTCGTAAGTCACCTACCGAGAGCTTATTTGATGTTGGCTCAAGTAGGATTTCTATCTTCACTGTGAATACCTAAGTATCACTCGGATGTTCTGGCAAAATTACAAGGATAATGCGTAGGACTCTTGTTAATAGCTTGTGAACTTATTGGTGTTCAACAAGTGTTTGTCATGGAATGTGTCCTAATGAGATTTATTTTATTGATATTTTGGCTATAGACTCGATTAGTGCGTTTTGGTTTTAGTACTCAGAGTAGACTACCACCTATTCAATATCAACTACCTCGGAGTGAGAAAGTCAATAGAAGTCGTGTGTATCTCTGTGACAAATGAGACAAGGTTTTTTTAGAGAAACCCGAATGGCTAGGAAGGGTTGTGCATTGCATCACTGGGTCCATGATGTCATCTTTAATATCAGAATTCATCTTTGTGAAAACCAATAGATTATGTATTGACCCAGTTTCTGCCTAACGGTGTAGGGAGGGCTGATTTCTTTTGACCCTTTATCTATACATTTCTTTTTAATTCTTCAACCCCTTCAATGCTTACCAAGACGTCATTACTAACACCTTGTTGTGATTGTTCCAGTGTTAGCTCAATCTTAGTCGTCATTATTCCCTTATTCTCATTCATCTCCAATCATACCTAAGGACTGCTATTTTTAACTATGGAATGTCTTTGGGTAGATCCCTCCGGTTTTGGTTGGATCATAGGACTGATTCCTAACCTAACCACCTTATGACTTCAGAATCGTCATGAATTAAGATGTTGTTAGGTATGAGATCGTAACCATAAAACCTTTTCCAAAGAGTATCAAGCACTTTGAGTCGATTATATCACTTATTATTTTTAAGATCACATTTTAATTACATTTCTCCCTTTATTTTAAATACTAATTCACTTAGTTTTTGAAATACTATGTGATTAAAATTTGTCATGAAAATTCTATGGTGAAAACTTTTATACTTAGCATGAATTATATGGAACATTAACTTGCTCCCCCTCAATTTTACATATGTTTGACACCAAAAAATGATACCAAGTTGTAAAATGAATATAAAATTGAGGGTTAGCATTGTTGAGCACATAATTTTGAGAGATTATGAATTGTCGTTGAAGAATTCTTGAAAAATTGTGCTCAACCACTAAATCATCTTATAACATACAATCTATTGAGTAGTCATTATTATTCCAGATTTGTTATTAAGAGATTTTTGATAACATTTTGAATACATAAAATGTTATGTTATGATGTATCCAAAATCATTAAAACTTTGTTTTTCGAAAAACTCCCCCTTAAACATTGACTCGTTTTAAAAATGACACCAAATGTAGAAGAATTGTCTTGTAAAACTTGATGAGGGATGAAGTGTTGAACACACAATTTTGAAAGATTATGAATTGTCATTGAGAAATTCTTGAAAAATTGTGTTCAACATATTGAAAAACATCATGTTAGAAGACTTATCTTCTAACGCTAAGGATAAGTGCACTGAAACGTACACTCTTCTTTGTCGTTCGGGTCCGAGTTACAATCTGAGAACAATTACAAGTCATAAAGAAAATTAGAAATGACATGTTTTGAAAACATTTGAAACTCTTGCTCGAACTTCATTTATACGCCTGTGTCGATGTTAATCAACATTTCTAGGTACGTAAATGTTATTGATTCCAAGAGACATGTCGAGAAGATTCTTTTTGGAATTTTTTGATTTTTTTGATTTTGTATTTTCTTTTTGAAATTTTATATTTTTGTATTTTGGTTTTATAGGTTTTATATTTTTGTATTTTGTTAGCAGTGATTGTTGTAGTTGGAGAGTGATCAGTTCTGTGTAGTAATTGAATAGTCCGATGAATGGTGGTGTTCTTGATGTGTAGATTTTCAGTGGGGAGAAAGAAGATTATGTTTGACACAAGAAATACCTATATGAAAAATTCTTCGTACAAAGGACCGGAATTGAAGATCCTACATCTTTTTTTTGACGGATTTGTGTTTATATCTACTGAAGGAACAACTTTTTGAACCAGCTTTGAACTAGACAGTTCATTGCTGTGGTCGTGAATTCGGAGTTCTAAACTGTTATGATCAGAAGTCATTACTTGTTTGTCATATCAAAATTCATTAAAGCCCTGGTTTCTGAGATATCAATCTTTTCAGCAACCAAACTCTGAGTCCTTCCTTTTTGAGATTGAAAGATGTACCTACACTTATGTTAAGAGTACCTGCACTAACATCAAGAGTTTGTTCGCATTCATATTGGTTAGTGATATCTTCATTTGAACCATTTGTGGGTTTACTATCAACCTTGGTTGTGCTAGATGTGAATATCTTTCTAGTAGGAACCCACCAAAGACCAACTGTCTTGAAAATTTTACCCGTCGATTTCCACCTAAGACAGGATCTAGGAGTCATTTTTTTCTCATGCACAACGGAAGTCTTTTTGATTGAAAACCTATGTCCTTTTGGGATCTGTCTTTCTGGTTTCTTTGCAAAACTTGTTTGCTTTACGGGTTTGTTTCTGTTCGTTGTCTTATTGGATAGAACCTTAGCACGCGAGTTGACCTCGTTCAGGAATTTTGTTACACAATGATCATGATTTGCATTAAAGACACATTTCTGACATGTCAAGCAAACAAAATGTTTAGAGTCAGAAAAATTTCTAGATATCCTAGAGTGTTCTGCTATGGACACAGTCTTTGTCGTGACGCAACTACTCTTAGATGCGGGCCAATACCTAGACTTTTGGTTATTGATCCTAGGTTTTGGTTTGCTACCATTCGCTGTGCTTTGTGATCTAGCAGAAGGCATCACACTAGTTTTGGAATTCCTGCCTATTTCATGTGTCTGTTTCTTAGCTTCCTCTAGGTAGTGATTATGAACCATGTTATTTGAGCTATACCTAGATGAGCCAGGTGCAATTGCAAATCCTTTTTCTTTGTTATAAAACCGGTTTCCCTAAGATTGATGATTTTGCAAACTTAGTATTCAGACTATTTCCTGTTAATTTTCTTAACTTATTTTTTAATACTGCAATTGCAAATCCTTTTTCTTGAAGTTGAGCTTTGAACTCATCATTTTGAGCAATCAAAGAAGTTGTATGTTCTATAGTCTTAGCTCTTGTTGTCTTGATAGAATCAAACAGTTCTTTGTAATGCCTTTTCAAAGTCTTATTTTCCTTAAGTAATTTAAGCCATTTATATGTTCTAATTCGATTTTATTGTTTTCAATTAACATCGTATAGACATGTTTAACCTTGGCTTCTTCACTTTTTACTTTTGAAAATTGACCATGTTGCCCTTCTTTTAAAGCTTGATTTTATATTTAAGTTCAAGATTAACACAATGTGCTTCCATTCTTAAAAAATCTTTATGAAATTAGGCAACAATCTTTTTATGACAAATGTTTTCAGATTTAAGAGATTGATTTAAGAGTTCATTTATCTGGTATCATTTAATTATTTTGTCAGGAAACGGATATTTGTCATGACATTGTATTCAGATGTCAAGTCCGAACGCTCTCCTTCATTAATGAATTTAGGGATCCTCAGTATTTGTTGTCATGTAGCAAAGACATTGATTTTAGTAGTCGTTTGTACCTCATCCATTTGCTCTTCATCATACATGGGTTTGATATCTGCATCATCAGCATGTGCATCATTTCCTGATCTGCTACTTGTATCCTGCTTTTTTGATTCTGTCCCACTGCTTTTTGTGTCAACCAAACTAGCATCTAATGCTTTACTCGTATCAACCTTTTCTTCTGTTGTTTGCATTTGTCTTTCATTCACCCAGCTGTCATACTCTCTTTTATGTAGTGCTCTTTTATCAATTGACTTCTTAACAGATTCCATGTGTTGGATTAGTGTATCACGGAATTCTAGAATCTCGAGTTGAGTGTATTCTAGAAAGTAATTGCGTGTCATTATTACATATTCATTATCCAAATAAATCCGTGACTTGATGAACATCTGAAACGGTGTCTCGAGTACTATAAAAGCAGCCATGGATCCAATCTCTTGAAATTCTTCTTTGTCAAGTTGCTTTTCTAGTTGATTCATGTTTAGGAATATTGTGCCTGTAAAAGTCTCAACATCTTGACCAAATAGTGTCATAAATGCGTGTTTGAATCCACACTCGGTTCGAGTTCCTTTTAAGTCGTTGTTTGAAAGAAGTTTGAGGTGTAAATGAAGTTGTCGAAAAAATACCATGCAACTCTTTTTCGCTTTGTCTTGAATTTGTTGCGTTTGTTGTTCTTCCAAATCCGAACACGAAGATGAAGTATCTTTCATTTCCATTTTATCATGAATTGTAAAGTGAAAATGATTTGTAGGATCTTAAGTAGGTAAAGTGATTGTTGTTGTGGATTGAAGTCAATTAACGTTCACGGGATTTTACAAATCTATGATTTAAACCGATAAAAAATGGAATATTTTGTGGGATTTAACAAAATCAAGAAGAAACCGTGAAACAATGATTAATTGTTGTTGAAATCGTTGTTGTAGTTGAAGTACTTGAGCTTTTGTTAACGATTGATGAGCTAAAGAGGACTAACGGTGAAATTTGGTTGAAAAAGGACTAACGGTGTAAAGTTGTTTCAACAAAGAGGGTTAATAATTTTCAAAGGTCTAATGGTGAAATTCACTTGAGTTCTAGGTGACTATGCCCCAAATGAGACAAAATGCTATATTGTTATTAATAAAACTTTCCCTCCTTACTTCAACTCTTCATTTTAAAAATGATTTTGTTTAAAAGGAGACGAATAGATTTGATAATTCGCAGAATGGTACTATATCGGTCGAAAGAAATAAATATACCACGATGATCGTAACAGGATCACGATCACAATGGTATATATTATAAGTCTCGTAATGAACCGACACTCGAAACTTAAAACCCAAAAACGACTCAAAATCGAGTATAGTTTTTTCCTGTATGCTTGTTTAATCGCCTCCTTTACTGTGAGTGCTAAATTGCTTTGCTATACAGTTTGTTTAATCACCTTCCAAAACGAAGTTGTTTAATCGACTCGTCATAAAACGTTGTTAACTCGTCTTCCAAACAAACTTGCTAACTCGCCTTCAACATAAACTTGTTTACTCGCCTTGTTAAATGTATAGTTAACTCGCCTTCTGAACAGATTGTTAACTCGCCTTCCCTTAAGGTTGATAACTCGCCTTGGCAAAAACACTTGATAACTCGCCTCGTGCCATGATTGTTAACTTGCCTTCTAGATAGAACCAAAATGTACTAGTTGTCCTTTTTTTGTTGTCTTGTAACATAAACTAATAACAACCAAAAACTTCCTTGGACCACAACACAAGCCAACGCAATGTCCTTTGAAGCTAAAAATGTGGATCTTTGTTCCCCTTGTGATTCAAACCATGGACCACAAATAAAGAAATAAGCCACCCAAAATAAGCTTGAATAAGCTCTTAAACAAGCTGTTTTACCACAAGAATAAGCCACGAAAGCTTAAGCTCTATTTAAGCTCAAAAAAGATATTAAAAAAAACACAAATAAACTACTAAAAGTAGACCCCGTAAGCTATGAAAATGAAGATACTGTTTTGATAAAAAAATATTATGAATCCAAATGTTATAAAGCAAACATTATAAGCCAACTAAAATAGTAGATTCCAATGTTATAAGCCCAAGAATTAGCCCAAATACTTTGAATCCAAAGAAAGATGTTAAATGATAGATGAAATGATATCAAAACAGCAGAAACGGAGATTTAAAAACAAAAATAAACGAGATAGTAAGCTCAAAAAAAACGTATATAGCTCAAAATAAACACACAATAAAACTACAAAACCACCCCCAGTGACGATTGATACCAATGTGTTGGTAACCAAATAAACACTTTCAGCTACATAAATTGAACCAAGAAAATAAAGTAAAGAAGAATCATAAGAATATTTAGAGAGAAGTTAGATAGAAATAAAGAAAGAAAAAGAGATGGTTTTGTTAAAATACAAATGAGACCAACACCCTCTCCACACTTGGAGAGGGGTATTTATACTTCCTACATGGGCCACTCTATTGATGCTTTCTTTTGGACATAGTGGTGTTTGATGCATGTCGAGCTCAGGATACTTTGGACCTTAGTCCAAACACAACACATGTTAATTAATTTACTGAGCACGATTCCCGTTCTAGCCTATTACAACATTTACTATATAAAGTGTTGGGAATTATATTTGAGTTGATAAGACAAAACAAGAATGAAACAAAAGGACTAAAATTGTCATTCAAGAATTCTACAAGCTGGTGGAGAATTATTGAAGATTTAGTCAAAGATAAATCAAACATATAAAGATAATCAAAAGATCTCCTTATGAAGAATAGAAGATAACAGAAGATCAAGTTAAATATTTAAAAGATTTATGTTTATCTCTTTGTAAAGCCTATTATCTCTAGTATATAAAGAGATACAGGTTATAGGTTTTAGGTATCCAGAAAAGTGTGTCAAGATGTAGACACAGAAAAGTGTGTGTGTGTTATCTAGGCGTCAAGTCCTCTAAGTGGATGCCTAGGATTTGTTTGTTTAGCCTTAAGAATCTATGATTCCTGTTATTAGTTAAGAGTAACCGTTCTAGAATTGATCATCTAGAATTGGGGCTATAAAGAACGTTTGGTTATTAATGAAGAACACCTTGTTGAATATCTTTGTTCTTATTCCGCTTTGTTTTTATAACTTATGAACATTGATATTATCCTAGATAAAGGTCTAAACAACCTGAGCTTAAATGATCTAACGATCAATTAGGTTTTCACAATTGGTATCAGAGCCTCGTGGCTCTTGATCTAGGATCTACAAGGTTTTTAAAGAAACCCTAAAAACCCTAATTTTCAAGAAATCGTGTGCTGAAAGTTTTATGGGGTTATGAAGATTCAGTGCTATAATGATGCTTATAATCGTCCTCTCTACCTATTTGGGTATGCAATACGATTGGTAAGCTTTGTTACTATTTATTTAGGTTTCTTTTTGATCTGTTGTGCTCTAACTGATCAAACCCTAGACAATTAGGGTTTATATATTTTTTTTATTCGAATCTGATGTGGTGTATACACGGCTTGGTATGAATTCATTCAAACTCTTTTAGAGTTTTCTTGATAAGCCGTGATTGTATAAAGTTAGGGTTTGCACTAATGGTATCTATGGTGGTCATGATTTGGAAGAGAAGGATGTTAATGTTATTCTTGATCATTATCGTGCTTAAATCAGAATACATGGAAACTTTCAAGGCAATGATCTAGATCAGCTGGTATACAACTGGTAATAGGATGGTTACTACTGCTAGGATTAGCAGTTACTACAGTTGGATTTGTATACAAAGTTAATGCTGTTAAAGAAAATTAATGCTACTTGGATATAGTTTCTGCTGTTTGTTTAAATTAGTGTTGCTTGACTTAGTTCATGCTGCTAGGGCTCAAGTACATACTTAATGCAATCAAGGATGGTTAATGCTGCTAATATACTGTGTGCTGCCTAGTATGGAAGAACAGTAGTAAGTCATGAGTTAATACTGCTAAGGTATAAAAGCAGTTACTACTCTTATTATTGTTGGTTAATACTGCTAGCGTTAAAAAGCAGTTACTATCGCTTGTGGTAAAAGCAGTTAGTTACTACTGCTTGGGATTAAAAAGTTAATACTGCTTCATGATATTAATAATGCTATTGAATTTAAGTAGTTAATACTGCTCGGGTTCAATAAAGTTAATACTGCTTCATATGTTAATACTGTTTGGGTTAAAGGAAGTTAGTACTGCTACAAGCAATTACAACTGCTAGCCTTGTCCGATAAAAGAAGTTAGTACTACTAGCTTTGACAGATATCGGATAACACACACATAAGATTTTTGGTTTTTTGTTCTTAACTGATTTGAAGGCTCGTATTTTATCGGTTTAATTGATTACGAAGAAGGTTGTTTATCACTTATTTGACATTAAAGTGGAGTTTCACAGATGTGTGTTCTTATCATATCTTAAAGTGGGTGTTACACTTTGAAGATAACTTGTTCGTGCGTTCATGTTGTGACGAAGAATTGACAAATCTAGCAAAGGTGTGTGATTTTTCTTATGGTGCTCAATGCTCATATTTGCTATCACTTTGGTTATGTGTCTCATAGAAGATGAGGATAAATTGTCAAGAGATTGCGATCTCCCTATATATCGGTTTGGGTATACGTTCGAAGTTACGTGGATAGTACAAGATATAAGACACAAGTTTGGGTTGTTCTACTTCAGCATCAAATTGGTAATACTTAGTTTTCTTCAATGTTTAAAAAACATTTATATGCTACATTGTGGGGTGAATGGTTTTTTTTACTTATGCTTGTCATTGTTACTTAATGTTAGTGTAAGTTTTTCGTACTTATCTCAAGTTTCCATTTTTCTTTATAGGGTGCGTAATGGAGGCCATCAATTTTGGAGGTTAATGGAAATACTTGGATTTAGAAGTGTATATTGGTTCGGTTTAAGGTTGTGAAAGATACAAATGTTGCATTACTTTAGTCTCCTAATTTGTTAATTTGACAAAAAAAGGGGAAGAAAGAATTTGGGTCGATTTGCAAACTTGTAGAATTCCTTGGATAGGCTTAAATGGGAAGTTTTCATTCGGTTTATTAAACCTTCTGGGGGGAAAGTTAGTGCTTATTTTTTGGTTTTTGTCATTATCAACATAGGGGGAAGAAAAGGGATTGTTTGGGGAAATTATATTTTGGTGTGATAAGACAAAAAAAACAATGAATTAAAACAAAACAAAAGGACTAAAAAAGTGTCATTTCAAAGAATTAAACCAAGGCTGGTGAGTGAATTATTGAAAGATTTAGTTCAATAGAAATTCAAATAATTATAAAGATATCAAAAAAGATCCTCTTATGAAGAAAGAAAGATAAACAGGACGGATCAAGTTTAATATTTAAAAAAATGATTTAAGTTTATCTCTTTGTAAAAAGCTTATTAATCTATTAGTTATACTGAAATAATTGAGATACTGGGGTTGATTTAGGGTTTCTAGGGTATCATAGGAAAAAAAAATAAGTGTTGTCAAGAAGTTGGGGACATAGGAAAAAGTGGTTTGTGTGGGTGTACATTCTAGGGTTTTTTCAAGTCCTCGAAGTGAGACGCCTAGGGGTTTGTTTTGTTTTTTAAGGCCTTTCAAGAATCTAATGATTTTTTCCTGTTATTAAGTTAAAAAGGGAGGTAAAAATACCGGTTTCTTAGGAAATTGGATACATCTAGAATTGGGGCTATAGAAGAAACGTTTGGTATTTAAATGCGAAAGAAAACACCCTTGATGGGTTATCTTTTGTTTCTTATTTTCCGGCTTTGTTTTTTTATAATTTTATTTGATCATATGGGTTATTATCCTAGTGGATTAAAAGGTTTCTTAAACAAACTGAGCTTAAAACGATCTAACGGATTCAATGAGGTTTTCACATTTATAAGATCGTGCTTCCCATTGATTTTGGTAGACGAGCTTCTCCTTTTGTTTTCGACTCAATATTTTGTGGCTTATAGGGTTATTTTATTTTCAATTTGAACACTAGGCCTTGATAATATTTGTATGTATAACTTTTATGTTAATGTTGGGTTTTATTTGTTTGATTTGGAATGTACGTAAAATAACGTTAATACATAGAGGTTTTTACGTTAAAAAAAAATTTTGCAAAATAAAAAAGTGGTAAATTATAAATTTTAAATTTTCGTAAAAAGTCATATAAAAACACATATTTAACGGTAAAATCTTATATTAGTATCTTTTTGCCAGTTTACGTTTAACAAAATTGTTTTTTTTCAGGTTTAACGCGATTTTTAAACTTAAAAACGGTTTTTCCCAAGTAAAAGTACATAACATGGTAATAAAGGTTCAAAAAGTAAATAGTTAGTTTTTGAGGTTTTACTTGACGTATTATGACCTGAAAAATGTACGATTGGTTTTTAACAAGTCTTACGCGTGGTTAAAAAAAAAGGGGGAATTTCGTCCCGAAAAATTCAGTTCGAAGGGTTTGCCTGTGGGAGTGGTGTTGACAATTCAAAGAGGTGCGGGGATACCTTGTCAACGGAATGGCTTTTTTTTTTTTTTACAATCCTTCCAATAAAAAAAACGTAGTAAACCAATCGGGGGGGACGAGTCCTCAAAAACTCCTTTGTTATACCAGGAAGATTTTTTGTTCTCAAACATTATCTCCTCCTTTAAATCACTTCAGCCATTGAAGATCCAAAGGAATTTTTAGTGGCTGTATAGTTATAATTTTATCGTTTCTCATGAGCAAAAAGTTTGGTCTCTGAGTGGCTTTAATTTCGTTCCTTTTTGGTTTTAGGTGGAAGCATCTGTATGGATATTTAAAATCCTTCCATGGCCGGTAAACAAATCTATTACCTATGATGGCGTTTTCTACCATCTACTAAAAAGTTTCTTTCTTACGACATTATTGCGACGTTTGCATGGTGTTGGTTTAGTATTTTTCCTTTAATGAGCGGAGAGCAAAACTCGGTTGGCGGGATTTGTTTCCTTGGGTGGACTTAGTGCCTTAATGGCGAGCAAACTCGTTGGCGGATTATCCTAGGGCGACTAGTGATGCGTCTTGAATTTTTGGCTTAAGATTTAGCGTAAGATGAGGTCGGCACTAGGCAGTAAGGTGGTGTAAAGGTCTACTTAGTTATTATGCTTACTAATACAAATATTTATAACACGCACATATTATGAACATGCATACAAAAATTTCACTTTTCGAGGATATAAGTCGAAAATTGATTTTGACAAAAGTTTAAGGTGACTACTTCGAGCATAGCATGGTCTTTCCTGAATTAGACATAGGTGATCAGGCTATGTATAATTGAGGACTAACGATGAAATGCTAATTTTTTTCAAATTGGTGTTATGTATAAGGTAGTATCAAAATAATTTTTATAATGTAACAAAAGAAGTCATAAGATGAAAGTAACGTAGCTTATAGGATGGCAACAAAATAGTTTGTGAAATGACCGTAAAATAGTTTATAGGACGATAGTAAAATAGCTCATAAAGTGATAGTAAAATAATTTATGTAATGGTAATAAAATAGTTTACAAGGTAATAGCAAAATGATTTATAAGATGATAGTAACATAGTTTCTAAGGTGATAGCAAAATAGTTTATAAGTGATAGTAAAAATAGTTTATAAAATGATAGTTTACTAAGTGGTAGCAAAATGGTTTATGGGGTGATTGTAAAAATGTTCGTAGGGCTATACTAACTTAAGGAGTGGCTTGCATAAATAAATAGAGGATATAATTGACGAAATTTTCACGACACATAATTTGATAGAGAATTTAAATCATCAACATGAAACAATGAAAATTTAAAAGGAAAACATCAATACAAATCTTTTTAGGAAATAGAGTCTAAGGAAAGTTCCAACTTAGGTTTCACTAGGTAAGGCAAGGGGGGAAGGTCTCTTCCTAAGCATTAACATTATATGTCATGACGCTAGAGTCTCCGCGAGCTTTTCCTTTCCATTGCTTGTTCACTTGGTTTTGACTCTTCCATTTTAGGCAAATACTCTTGTAATTTCCTAGTGCTCCACACTCATAATAGGTAGTTTTAGTCTTCTATTTTGTCACTGGGGTCTCTGTGTGGTTGTACGGGCGGAAACCCTAAAATCTATAGTCAAGTGACCCACTCTCTTGCAGTCGCTACACTGCACAATGCATGGCCCATGTGTGGGTTATTTTCAACCTCTTTAATGGGGTAGCTTTCCCAACATAAAACTTCTTGTTTCTTGGCCCGGACATCAAGTGCCCCAATCACCCATGGTCCCTTGTTTTCGTTTGCTAGTGCTAGAACTTCTACCGTGGTACCCTTCCATTCCATTTGTTGCTGCATTCTCTGTCACCTTGTCTTCCTGACGCTTGACTTGATTCCTTGAGTCAAGAGCCATGCGAGTCTTCGTCTCGTAGATTGCAATAGTCTCAATCATACTAGCAACACGTTGAGCTATAATTTTCTTAATTTCCGCCAAGCTAAATCCTTGATTTGTAGTTGTCATTGTTCATCAAAATCACATAAAATATAATGTATGGTAAGATTTCATCCAAGGTAAAATCACGACACGAAATGACCACAACACATATATAAGATAGAATCACGACACGCAAGGACATAGGATAAAAGGTTAATATTTAACCGGCATCATAGGTTAATATTTATTACATCATTTTACATGAATAAATGAGTATAAGCTTCTCATTAAAGCTACCAACCGAGTACTACTTAAGTTTATTAGGCTATAATACAAAAAAAGCTATAAATGACACTAATATATCTGTCTATGGATCAAGGTACCTTTCAATCTCCTAGAAACTAGCCTTTATGTCCTGCGCTCAACTCCATAGCTCAACCATCTTAAGTCTGTCAACCCTACAAGACTCTATCAAATCTATGATATCTATCTGACTGGCTCCCAGTGAAGCCTGTAGTGCCTCAGCTCGCTGCTTTGCAGCCTCAGCCCTAGTACGTAGTGCCTCAACCTCCTGCTCTATCATCACAACCCTTTGAGTGCAAACTCCGTCTCCAGTCGGCCTATCGTAACTCCGCTCAAGACGAGTCTCTGCGTACTCGGATCGACTACGCAACTCTAGTATCTTAAGTCTGTCAGTCACCCAAAAATCTCATAACTCGAGACCTCCTGCTCAGCATACACTCCTTGAAGCTGTAATCGTGTGATCCTGCTTCTAGCAATCTTCAACGAGTCTCAAGTAACCATATCGTGCTGCTCCAATGACTCACTCTAGCACAAAGAGTCACAGTCTCATGCTCAGCAGATGCCAAACTAGCACACAGGGTCTGTACGTCATCCCTTACTAACTCAACACGCTCTGGTGGTGGTGGTAGTACTTATGGTGGTGATGGTATTGATGGTGGCGATGGTGAAGGCGATCTAGGTCTCTTATGAGATAATGATGGCAAAAGTAATGGTGGTAGTAAAGATAATGATGGCAAGAGTGATGAAAGTGGATGAACAACTGATGTCAAAGTAGTGTGGGTGTGGAGTGACTCGACAGTCTCAGTCAGATCCTCGCCTGGTGAGTCATCCTCTAAAGGGTCGGAATCTAGGTCAGAATCTGGCGAGTAATCAAGCAAAGTCGGGACATAGTCTGGTGATGGTGGTGCTGGTCTAACAGGAAAGGTAGTGACCTCATCATCCAAACCAGACAAGATGATAAACGAAATGAGTACTCCAGCACGTGGTGTAACAGAAGGATAGGGTGTGGTCATAGTCCCATGACAATCAAGGGTTTATATAATAAAATTTTCATATAAGGCAAATGTAAAATGTACGCAAAGGAAAATAAACGCAAGTATATGTCATGTAAACAAGTAGTGTGTATGCACATGAAAAATTTTTTATGTGATGCAATGTTTGTAAAATGGTTATAGTGTAGGTAAGATATGCAACCTAGTTCTCTATAACCATGGCTCTGGATACCAATCTGTAACACCCCCAAAATATGCGGCAGCAGAAAAAATAACCGGGGGCATTACTTCATAATACACAAGCACAAGATACAAGAGAACGACCTCTATATGAGTCATTTAAAAAGGTATCCTCATTGATACAATTAAAAATAAATAAGTTTTTAACAATCGGTCCCATGAATATGCATCACAAAGAAAATCATAATTTTTGATACAATGAGGATGATTTATTGCAAGAGAAAATACATGAAAATAGTCTTGATGAATGCGGACTCCAATGCACTTCATATATGTCATACGAGTTATACCTAAGAAATACATGCTTAAATGTCAACATAAAGTTGGTGAGTTCATAGGTTTAAATTTATAATAAAAGTGGATCGCAGGATTTGGCATGGCAAGGCTGTTGTATGAAAACAATGCCACAAAACATAATTATGATTTCCTAAGCTCATGATATCGAAGCTACAACACCGTTTGCATGTAAAAAAATACACGAATAAAAATACACACGCATGTGTTCAATCCACAACACCCAAAATCCGACATGGTATACGTCCGTTAGTTCAGTCCTTCGAAACTAGTAAGCGCTTAACTTACCCGAAGGGGGATGTCAATCCCAATATATCTATTTATAACACTCACGCTTACACAAGGTAATTAACGGTTCATGATATTTGGGGCATAATGGATTATCGCTACTTAGGCCCAATCATAATCATTTAAACTTGTATTTGCGATCAAAGTAAAAATGAGCAATGCATATCACCCCGAGATTTATAAAACAATTGTAAATAGTTAAAACGAGGCTATAAACTCACCTCCAGCAAATGGTGATATTGGTAATGAAAGGTAAGCACGAAAAACGATGCACGAAACCCTAACCGCAACCTAATAAAATAAGTTGCTTTAGGAAAAATGCAATGCGTACAGATGCATATGAGTTAAACAATGTGATACCACTCATATATACTGGTAGCAAGGTGTTTATAAAATTATATATGTTAAAAGTTAAGAACAACAATTTTAACACTTTAACTAAAAGTAAATTAAAAAGTAGTTTTATTTAGTTTTAATTCTAACTTAAATTGTGCGTATCCAACTCATTTTAAACCCGTTTTTATCCATTGAACTCTCTAAACGTAGGTGAATATATCTACCTTTAATATTTCAAGTCCTTGATTAGTATAAACACACTTAAGGTATCGGTTTACACACAATAAAATTTAGACTGCCTAGTGGTTTTCCCAGAATATGTTCCAACTTCAACGGGGAATAAGTAACTCATTTTCTAACGAAATTGCGTGTTTCAAAAGTTTAGATTGATTGTTTTTAGGTCTAATTTTCAAATATGTAGGCCCCAAACCTTAGATATTTACCCATTTGTACAGTTAATTTGATTTATACATGGGACTCAAATCATTGAATTTCTAGAAATATTACCCGAATTACTTTAAGCATATCTAACCCGTTTTAAGTCTGATTTTCTTGGGGAAGCCTTCTAAACGAAGATAAACATGTATAATTTCATTATTTCAATGTCCCGATTCAATTTCATAAGCTTTATGTGTCGTTTTATGCAAAAACATTTTAGGACCTGATTGTGACATTTTTAGAAAACTTTGATCGTAAATCGGCCATATCTCTCATTTTCCAATAAAATCACGCGTTTCCGGACTCTAAAACTATCTACTCCGAATGTAGTTTTCAAATATATAATTCATACAACTCATTTCATTACTAATTAAACGGTACAACCAAAAGGGTGCACCTGTGTCAAAGCTGTCAAATTATCGTTACTTATCGTCACTTATTCATTCAACTCGTTACTTATCGTCACTTATTCACTCAACTCTTAGATTTTAAGTTAAAGAGTCCTCTAAAATTGTTTCAACTGGCTCAAATAACCAAAACACTCCTAACATAGTAATTTTTAAGATTGAAATCTAGTACTCAGAATCTTGTCGGTATTAACTAACTTCTCTTGTATGATTTATTAACTATAGTGAACGAGCTCTAAAAACATTGAAAAAATTAGGGAACATCCCAAGACATATATGTAAGTGTACCAAGAGTGGGTAAGTCAAGAAACACATTTAGGTTGGTTTTAAAAATACGAATTTAGGTATGAAAATAATGGCAGAAACTTTGTTTGCATAATGAGCTTTTTATTAACTTTTTCAATACTACAAGTATATATAAGTGCTAATATGAACACGGCATTCATTATATGTGTAGAATTTAGTATGGAATAGTTTTATTAATGCTTACTTGATGATGAGAGTGTTTAGTGCAAAAGAATACAAGAAGAACTCTAAGCAACCAAATTTTTTTCAACTAAACCCTTGCTAATATTTTAACCCAAGATGGATCTCCTTGTAAACCCTTAATAAAACTTTTGAAATGTTCTTCCTTTGCCCTTAGTTCTGCTGTATGAAAGCAAGAGAGAAAGAAATATGATGTGTGTTTTATTTGAGTGAAATAAACTAGTTAGGTTAAGTCCAGATATAAGCACAAAAAAGGAAAGTATCTTGTTTATTTTAGAGCATCTACTTTTAAGTAATCAATTTTGGTATGGAGTGTGTTGGTTCATGTGTTGTTTCCATGTAAATGACTCCCAAGGAAGGCTCAAAATGCCTTGTTTAACTAGCAAGGTCACATGGCTACATAAAAGAGTGTATCAAACACAAAAATGGTGATGTAGTGAATTAATGCAAAAGAGAAGTGAATCCCTTCTTCTTTTGGTTGTGTGGGACGGCAAAGCAAAGAAATCAAGAGGGATTATTAATTCAAATTTGAACTAGCATGATATATATGTATGTATACTTTATGTAGTGTTGGTTTATTTGTATCCATGCATGTACGTAAGCGTTTTACGTAAAACTTGCAAAATAAAAGTGTAGACTTATAGATTATATTCATAAAAGATATATAACACATATTTAACGTAAACTTATATTTTTTAATTCCGGTTTACGTTTAAAATTATTTTTTAGTTTACGTGATTTAACTTAACGGTTTACGTAAAAGTAAACACGTAAAGTTTCAAAGTAAATAGTGTGGAAACTAGAAGGGGGGTTGAATAGTTTACATGTTTGTTTTTCGTTTTAAAAGTTAGCTTTCAAAATATTTAGATTCAAGTTGTATGTTTAACCAATTCACAATATGAACAAACAATATAGCAATCTAAACTAAAGCTAAATAACAATGACATTAATATGAAGAGGTAAGGAAAGGAACAATCAAACCAAGATGCCAAGATTTTATAGTGGTTCGGCTACGAAGCACCTCTTTGCCCTACTCCGCTCCTCGGGTATCCAACTCGAGATTTCACTATGTCAACAAGCTCCCTTTAGGCAGAGAAAACCGTTTACACGTCGCTTACATTATTTTCTGACACTAAGCTAATTATCAAGTCCTAATCTTAGCTAAAACCAATTTACCACTTCACAATCAATACAAAATCACTAGATCTACACTATTAGATTTTCACATAATCCGAATCATACAAATACACAAGATAATTACAATAGAGATTTGGTACTTAGAAGAAAAAAGGAGAGATCTCTAAATAACAATTCATTTCTTTGACGAATACGAATGTTCTTCTCTTGCACTTGAATAAAAGGGAAGAGCTAAGAAGAAGAGATTAGATCACTTGAAATAAGATCTAAGAATGTTAGTGATCAAGAGATTTAGAAAGAGAAAAAAGTTTTTTAAAGAGAGAAATTTATCTAAAATTTTTGTGCAAAGAGGTCTCATTTTCTGCAAGGAATGGAGGGCTAGTATTGATAGGCAGGATAAATCAATGATCATGGGGGCGGGTCCCGGCTGGTCCCATTATATAAGGCGAGTAGCCAGGCCTTTTAAGGGCGGCCGCCCCAGTAGCCACGCTACCTTTTTAGTCATTTTTATGGAAGGTTGTATTTGGTATGGAGCCTTTCATTTGGGAGGGGGGGTGGATTTGAATTTTAAATTTAAAGTTATTAATAAAACTGTCCTTTTAATTAGAAAATATTTTGTATAATTACTTTTGTGAATTCTTTTGTAAAAATGTGGGATAAAAGAAAAATATTTTTTAAATCACTAATTCATGCTTAATGAGTGTTTGTTCTACCTAAAGTGATTATAATCTTAGCAAATAGAATTTTACGATTAATACAATTGGTATAGTTTTTCATTTATCGTAAACGTTTTAATTTTGTTATTATCAAAATATTAAGAGGTTCAATAATAAAAATAAGTTTTAGAACATTATTTGGAATTACAATCTCTCCTTTTTTGCTGATGAGTAATTATAACTTATTTTGATAAATTAACAAGTTACAAATTATTAAGTGTTTTGTTTATTTCTCCCTTTTTTTTGTCGATTCAAAAAGGATGATGAGAGGGGTTGTAGGAAGAAAGGAAATCGACGATATCAAGATCCCCTTGTGTATATCCCCTCGTTTGGGCACATAGGGACTGATTTTTACAAAAATTGTTTGTTCAAAAATTCAAAGTTAGAGGTTGAATGTGCAAGACAAATATCTTTTAAATAACACATTGGATTCAAGTCACCCAAAAGGGAGTTTCATTCAACAATCAAGAAACTCATACAATAGAAAATGCAAGTAGTACATTCATAAGATAAAGCTAAAGACATAATACGAGAAGAGATAAATTCATACTATATTTGGTTATGGATGTTAAATATAAAGTAGTTAATATGAAAATAAGACATAATAAGGCATAGATCAACACTAGTGGATTCTTGAAATGTAGAAGATGTCATAATCAAAAGATAGATGGTCGATTATTTAGGTAGATTAATCATATGAGAATGATTAATTAAAGAGGGAAAAAGGAGGGGGTTGGTGATACATGATTTGCAAGGGTACGAGTTTGAGGTTAGGTGAGGGTGAGAAGAAAAGTGAAGAAGGTTGATTTCATTTCATCAAGGCGTAGAATTGGGTGTTAGAAAAAACTTGCAAACAATGACAAATTCTTGATGTGAATTCAACTTGGAGCATGAGACAGGAGGATGAATTAAGTTGCGGTGGTGGTCGAAGGTGGTGCATGATGTAGGCATTTGGATGGTTAGTGTGTGAATCAAGGATGGATGAAATTGTTGATAGTTGGTTGATCATTTGATCTCTTAAGGGATTGTATGATGGTGGTGAAGGAGATTGGAAATAAACTCTTAGAGGAAGTGGAGGTGAGTCTTTTTGGGAAGAAGGTGATGATTTTAGAGTGGATGTTTTGCGTTTCCATACTTGTCTTATTGACATTCTTGGTTTTCTAGGGAAGTTGGAATGGTGATTTGAGCAAGACATTGATAATGAAGGAAAGGTGGATGAAGAAGATGAAGGTGGTGGTGAAGTATGAGAATTGGATGATTTAAATAATAGGAATAATAGTATAACATGGCAAAGCATGGTTTGGATAGAAGAGGATGTCAAAGATGGTTTAGCTAAACAGGGAAATAACAGCTTGAGGATGTAGGCAGGAGGGTCAAAGATATAGAAAAATAGGCAAACTCAAAATTTTCGTTCCCCCTAGCGGCGATCCCATATCACCAGGCGGTCCCAAATATATTGGGGGGCCGTCGGGTATTTAAGGGGGCCGTTTTCTGGAAAAATGAAAATTTCTAGTTTTTCCTTTTCTTAAGTCCAGTGTTTTTGGCATCTACCAAATTCAAGAATCAACAAATTCAAGCAATAATATGTAATCCTAAACTAGCATACAACTTATTTGGCAAGTATCAGCATTGTTCGCATGTCACATACATAAAATTTTCTAATCATAAAGCATTGATAGGATGATAAAATGGAAAGAATCATCCAAGTCAAATGTAATTGTCATTTGCCATTCCTAGTCCTAATAATATATTAAAAACATAATGTATTAAATAATAGAAATAATAGTAATATTCTCTAATAGTTATGCCATCATGTTCACTTCCGTTTTCCACCCATCATGTTCTTGAGAGCTTGTCCAATTGACCTTAACCCTTCTCGGTGAGCATCTCATTGTTGAGTTTGAAGATTTATAGTTTCGAAGAGATAGGTGTTCAAGTTATGACTTTTACGAGGAGGGTTTTTACGGACTCTAGAGACAACATTAGACGAGGAGGAGATGTTTTGGGACGGAGATGAAGAATTGGAATGAAATGATTCATCAACAATTTCATCAAGGGTATCGTCTAACGGATGAGATAAGGATGGATGATTTAAAGTGGTAGAGGAGGAGCTAGCATTTGATTCACGAGGTCTTTTCTTGCCACGATCCGATCGTGTCTTTCACTCATAATGAGGAGCGAGGGGATGCATGACACGATTATGTGAGATGTAGTGATCAATTGCTAGCTCAGGAAAGACGGACACAACACGTTTGAACAATCTAGTCAAAAGCATTCCATAAGGTAAGAGTTCTTTAGGTTTACTTCAAGTCTTTTCCATTCTTTTGAGAATGAAGAAAGCTAGATTGTATCGAGTGCAGGTCTCAATGCATTAAAGCATATGACAAAGACACGTGGAGACATGATCTTTATGACCTCCTATACAAATGGCGTTTTCACGAATGATATCAACCCATGGTTTCATATGAGGTTGAATTTTGAGAGTTAAGATTTCTTTTTTGTCGACGACAATGGTTTTCTTGTTTTTAGTACGAGTGACTTGACCTTGTCAAGGAATTTGAATAAAAGACTTGATGACACTTAGAGATAGAGGAGTGGTTTTATAACGACCTTTACTTGGAACACTTATTGAAAAGTAGTCAAGTGACCACATGTTGGTGTGTGAAACTTGACCTTTGAAAGGTATTTTTAAGATTTGACCGAATTCCTCAAGAGTGAGAGAGAATGACTTACTTTGTATAACAAAGTTGACCACAAAATGACCCGTAGAGTTATAGTCGAACATTAGTTGACTATAGAACTCAAGAACAAAACGAGGAAAAATTTGTTTGTTTATGTTCAACAAACAATCAAAATCAATTGATTCAAACTTAGCTCGGATATGACTCATGTTTTCTAAATTTTAACTCACAACCCTACCCTCATGAAAGTATCATTTTTCTAGACTTGTAATTATGTTTTATAAGGGTTGATTAAATTCATTTGATATTAATGGAATGTAGTTTCGGGTCTTTTGATGATCTAGTGTGGTAACTTGAGGCATTGTTACCTAAAATAAAACAATCAAAGTCATGTTTTAATATCTTACTTATGTGTTGATATTTTGAGTTCGTGCCTAGTGTGTGCCTAGATGTAACAAATATGGAGTAATAATTAACTCGACCTAAAAATTAAAATCTTAAGAGTTAATCCAAACGCTCCTTAATTTGATTTTGCTCATCCAAACAAGTCAAAAAATACATATGAATTATGTATCTCGAAATTTGTTCATGAGATCATTATGCATGTGTTTGAAAATGATTTTGAGTTGTATTAACAATGCATAACAACAATTTTATTATGTTTCTAACGTGACTGATTTGAAAATAAAATTGGGGTTTTGGTTTGAAATTAATTTTTCGACAAACTCACAAATGTATGCAAATCCTATGTCTACAGGAAGCATATTAGTTATACATTGTATCCTAGTAGTCTTAATTGTACAAAATTGAAAGAAAAATTAGAAATCCCCAATTTTAATTTTTAATGTTCATCATGAACCCTAGACTCAAATTTAAAGAAAATAGATGAAATGACTTACAATTGATGATGTTGATGATGTTATGAATGATTATAGGTGTTGATTTTATCTTCAATTAGTGTTTTAATGGGTGATTTTAAGTTTTAGGTTGTTTTAGTCGTGTTCGTCGCTCCAGAGAAGAAGGGGTGTGTTTGGTTTTGTTTTTGGAAATTTTTTGACTAAGTGTAAAATATGGTGCCTGCTGTTGGCGGTCCTATATTTATCAGGCGGTCCCAAATATATTAGGGGGTCATCGAGGATATGGGGGCCGCCCTCAGCGAGGCATTTTGGAATTTGTTTTGAGGAAAATTTTGCAAAGAGGAGTGACATTTTAATTTGCATTTCGCGAATTAAAAATGCTTAAGGTACTAAGATGAAGTATTTAAGTTGTCACGACACAGAATAGAACACGGACTAGAATTGAGACAGAAGAATAAAAAGCGGATTAAT
>BQNB010016756.1:23272-65472 GCA_026074375.1 Tanacetum coccineum | reverse complement strand
AGTAGGCACTGTACACAACGGGTTAATAAGGAATGGGATGCAATTAATTATCGGGCGGTGCAATTAATTATCGGGCGGTTTGCATTTAATGCTTGGGGCAGGTAGGGTTGGGTCGGTCGGGCGGGTAGCATTAAACATTTTCACCCGGCACTCCCGGTGAATGTATAGTTTTATAATACAATCATGAGTTAGACGTCTCTCTTAATGATTAAGTTTTCCTCCGATTGACTAGAGAGCGTGCGAGTCATAGATTGTGTGCGATATACGTATAGAAAGCCTTGGATATCTATGTAGAAGTCGAATAGTGAACAAACATTTGTATAACTTAATAAATGAAAAGTATGTACAAGCTATGTATAAATGCACAAAATAAAGGGACAACACCCTAATGCTAGACAGACTAATAGGCCGACACAAGTGAGCCGACCTTATTAACTGACATCCCTCCTCAAACTCATAATGCTGCAACGAGGAACATTTAGAGTATGTTAGATAGAAAACGAAAATGCAGGCCACAATAAGGCTTGGTAAATATATTAGCAATCTATAAAGTAGATGAAACAAACGGTAAAGAAATGGTGCCCACCTGAAGATGGCAACGAGTGAAATGACAATCAATCTCTATATATTTGGTCCTTTCATGAAAAATGTGTCACGCCAATTTGAATAGCACTGCGATTATCACAATGTAATGGAGTAGTAGCTACAATCATGGCATGATACTCAGCTTCAAAAGAAGATCTTGAAAGAACATTTGTTGCTTACTCTTTCACGAGATAAGTAAATCTCTAAGAAAAACACAAAACCCAGTTGTAGACTTGCGAGTAACATAATCACTAGCCCAATCACCATCTGATAAGCACGCAAGTTTAAAGATGATGTAGAAGTAAACAATCTTGTCTCAAATATGAGTACGTTAAAGATACCAAATAATATGTAGGACAATAGCTAAATGCCTAGTCGATTAGATGTAAGATAAACCAAACTCCCAACAATAGTGTGATATAAACTAAAATAAGATGAAGGATCACCATCTCTAGGGGTATATTTTACTTTAGCATCAAGAGGAATGTTGAAAATCTTGTTATGTGTCATTCTTGCACGATCAAACAAATCAACAATATACTTGGACTGAGATAGAAGATAACCTCTTGGTGATGAAGCAACCTCTATACCAAGAAAATAACGTAGTAACCCCCCCAAATATTTCACAGCAAACCGATCAGAAAACTCTGCATTCAACAATTTAATTCCATCACAATCATCTCCAGTAATAATCATATCATCAACATACAAGGACAACATAATACGTCCACGAGCTGAATGTTTAACAAATAATCTAGAATCATGATGGCTATACCAATCACGTGTTGCCTGGTTTGAGTTTATAAAAAGCTTTTCGGAGCTTGCAAACTTCACTTGACTGATGAGGAACACCATGAGGTGGTTCCATATAAACTTGTTAGGAATACGAAAAGTATCGGTCACTTCCATTATATTGTTAGATAGCTCGTAAAGTAATATTTAGAAACTTAGTAGGCTAGTTAAGCTAAAGCCCATGGTAAAATCCCAACCGGACACCTATGTAAGTATAAAAACCCTTTCCATGCTATGGAAAGGGTGTTGGTTGTTCATTTGTTTAACATAGTAATCTAATATTCCTTTCTTACTTTCTCTCACTAAGTGTTCATCCAAACACCTCTCTTTCTCTCTCTAAACCTTAGATAGAATCCATACCTTGTATGTGTTAAGATATCTTACAATTGGTATCAAGAGCCATGGGGTGTTTGTGAAGGTTTTGTGTGCGTTGTTTACTCGTGTCTTTGGTTCGAACCAACCAAAAGATCTTCATCTTTTGTGGGTTTAAAACCATAAAGTTTGCTACTTTATTTCTTTTTTACCTTAGTAAAGTCTTGTTGTACAAGTAGAACCTAGGAAAAACTTCAAAATCTTGATTTTTTAAGATTTTTTTTTTCGAAAATAAGGTGTTTGTACTAGAATCTTGATTTCAAAATTTTCTGTTAAAAATGTTAAAGTTTGTGTTTTTATGGTTCTACTAGTCTTAGATAGGTAAGAAGTACAAGAAAAATCGGGTAAAAATGTCAAAAAGTGAGTCTTTTTAAGATTTAAGGTTTTTGAGTTTCGAACAGTTTTGGGCGATTTATACGTGTAGGCGACTTATATGTTTGGGGCGAGTTATACGTTATAATTCTGGGAGATTTATACGTAACATCTCAAGCGATTTATGCGCATTGCTTTTCAGGCGATTTATACGCATTACTTTTCAGGCGATTTATACGTATTGTTTCCAGGCGATTTATGCATTGATCCTAGGAGATTTTGTAACAACCCGAGCTTCAGGTCAACGTTTATCCTGAGCTATGATAATTATTTTTGCTACGTAAATAATGATAGTTGATAGAACTAAAACACGTGATAGTTCTTAGGATCGTTTATAGCTCAGATTGTTTAGATCTTTTTATCTAGGATAATAATAACAATGAACATAAAGAATATGCATAACGGAAATAGCATAAGAATATTGATATCATAACAAGGTTTTCATCATTATCTTCACTATAACAATTACTCCAAGCCCCAATTCTACTTTGATCAATAGTAGAACGGTTACATCAATGAACTGTAATAGGATCAAGTTACCTTGACCTTGAGGCTAAACACTAGGCATCTACAATAATACTTACGCCTACATACACACATGTTTAGGTGTTTACATCTTGACACACTTAAAACTACACGCCTGGGACCTCCTTTTATAACATAAGGAGTCCAGGTTTACAAAAGATAAGAATTAGAAAACAAATAAATCTTTTAAACTTTAAGCTTTATCTTCTAAATCTTCTATCTGAATAAGGAGATTTTTTAGAATCTTCAAAATCTTCCATCTTTTAAAGAATTCTAGCTTTGCATTTAAGTCCTTTTGTTTCATTCTTTTATTCACTTTGTCTCATCAAATTAAGAATCCCAACAATCTTCCCCTATTTGATGATGACAAAACAAACAAAGTCGTGTACAAACTTCATCATAAAGCCAAAGCTTCCCCTGAAGTTGAGATGTAATCATCTCCCTGAATGAAATAAAATCTTCTTAATTCAGATTTCCTTTGTAACATGCCACACCAAGAATCTATAAGTTGCAACCTGCTAATATTTCTTCCCCTTTTTGTCATAATCCAATAGGGGACTTATGAATGTAAGCAACTTTGATTTCAACCACTTCAAACCAATATCACACTACTAACACAAACTTTCCAATGACTTGAATTACCCTTCATGACGCATAATAAGAATAATGAATCCAAGCAGTAGAAACTTAATCTAGCAGTAGTAATAATGACTTATAGTAGTAAAAACCTTCACCTTATGTGGTGCATGTAAATGGTTAAACATTTTAACAATAAGCTTCCCCTGAAACCCATATGTTAACCATTTCGTGAATCTTCAATTTTGTAGGCTCTATGTAATGATTACTGATGAAGAAAACTAAGTATTACAAACTTGATGCTGAAGTAGAATAACCCAAACTTGTGTCTTATATCTTGTACTATCCATGTGACGTCAAACTTATAACTAAATCTGTGAAATATAAGTAGACCGTAATCTCTTAACAAAAATCCTTATCTTCTATGAGACACATACCAAGTGATAGAAAATGTGAGCATTGAGCACCATAAGTTTGTAGATCCCACACCTTTGCTAGATTTTTCAAGTCTTCGTCACATCGTTTCTAAGCACGAACAAGTTATCTCTAAACGTTGTGAGCCGTTTAAGATATGATAAGAACACAAACCTGTGAAACTCCACTTCAACTTCAAATAAGTGATAAATAATCGTCTTCGTAACCAATTAAACCAATAAAATACGAGCCTTTAAATCTGTTAAGAACATGTAAACCAAAACCAAAAATCCAAACAGTAAACACCAAAAACAAACAAATTTGTGTTTCTGTTTTGTCCGAGATCCATCATGTGTGTTCTGTCCGATATCGCTATAACCAACCAAACCATTCTTTGTCCGATATCTGATAAAGCAAGCAGCAATAACACCATTGGCAGCACAAACTTTCTTTAATCCCAATGCTAGCAGCACTAAGTTTCAACGGACAGCATTAAAATCCAATGGCAGCATTAACCTTGTATTCGAACCCAACAGTAGTAACATGTAAATAGGCCCGAGCAGCATTAATTTTCTAAACTTAGTAGCACTAATGTTGAGTGATAGCAGCATTAATTGTCAAAGGCAGCACTAATACATAACTAGCAGCACTAACTGTTAATAAGCAGCACAAAGTATATGTTGGCCGCACTAAAATTACCTTGGCAGCATTAACAGTATAATGAGCAGCAGAAACTTTCTTTGTGCGACACAAACATAGATCTGGCAGTATTAAGTTCCTTGTGTTCGTCAATACCTTTTGTTTCTTCTTCTTTCCAAGAACCGATCACAAGACACCATTAAATACAAAATATGAAAAACCTTTTAGTTGAACATACCTGCTGCTATAACCCTTCTATGTCGAATTCTTTTATAAACCTTCTGCTATCATTTGTTTTCCAAGAAAATCAAAACACGAACATAAACACAAACCTGATTAAGGCATGAACTTTTTAAAGCACGAACCTTGGTCTATCATTCTTCTTTCACGACAACATTGAGTCATATAATCAAGAATCACACTTCCTGCATAATCGAATTAGGGTTTGACGAAAACCCTGATATCATCGATTTTGATCATGATAATGAATAAGTGCACTTCTTGACTTGTATCCCGAATTAACTAAAACTATTAAGGTTTTGGTTTATTGTTTAATATCAGCGAAGCTTCTTATATCATAACAAACCAACATTAACATAATCAAATAATAAAAAGATCATATAGTTTACTGCTTATTGAATTAAGGTTTATTAAAAACCCTAAGTTTACCGAAAATGCTTGTTCACCGAAAACCAAAAACCTTACCGAAATTCACTTGTAGCCGAAAAACCAGAAACTCGAATCCATTTTCCTTCATAGATTCGACAATTAGACCTTATACAAACCTAGATCAAGAGCCCCTTGGCTCTGATACCACCTGATAGAACTAAAACACGTGATAGTTCTTAGGATCGTTTATAGCTCAGATTGTTTAGATCTTTTTATCTAAGATAATAATAACAATGAACATAAAGAATATGCATAGCCGAAATAGCATAAAAACATTGATATCATAACAAGGTTTTCATCACTATCTTCACTATAACAATTACTCCAAGCCCCAATTCTACTTTGATCAATAGTAGAACGGTTACATCAATGAACTGTAACAGGATCAAGTTACCTTGACCTTGAGACTAAACATTAGGCGTCTACAATAAGACTTACGCCTACATACAAACACGTTTAGATGTTTACATCTTGACACACTTAAAACTCCACGCCTGGGACCTCCTTTTATAACATAAGGAGTCCAGGTTTACAAAAGATAAGAATTAGAAAACAAATAAATCTTTTAAACTTTAAGCTTTATCTTCTAAATCTTCTATCTGAATAAGGAGATCTTTTAGAATCTTCAAAATCTTCTATCTTTTGAAGAATTCCAGCTTTGCTTTTAAGTCCTTTTGTTTCATTCTTTTATTCACTTTGTCTTATCAAATCAAGAATCCCAATAATAGTCGATTATACTATATAAGGTTTGATGAGAATTTCCTTTTAGAGGGTAATTTCAATCCGTGATTGAGTTTCTATTTGTTTGTTGCGTCTAAGAAAGTCAAAAAAAATTATTTTGTTGCTCCGAGAGCGTAAATATGTTATTTTTGTATTTTACGATCTTTCCCCGAGTTTTTGTAAAAACCGTGTTTAAAGGTCGTGTTTTACGAGGTTTAACGATTTATTAAAAGTTTTAAAGAAAAATTAGTAGGACTGATTTAAAATATTTACTAACGTGGTGTGACCCGAGTATTTGGCCGATTTTAAATAAAAGAAATAACACTTTGTATTAGTTTTAAAAGAGATTAAGAATGGAGGGAGCTAAATTGCCAAGTTTCCAAAGTTGTTTTCTATAAATAGGGCACCTACACACACACTTTATAACTCTTCACCAAAATTTGTTTTGCTTCCCCTCTCTTCCTCCTTTAGCCGTTCGAACCACCACCACCATACAAAAACCACCATCACCGCCACTACACCCACATGCATAATAATCCACTTATAGATTATTAATCCTTGTAAGATTACTCATGTTTCCATACAATAAAAACTACATGCAATAATATTTGAAGAAGTTAGATTTTGGGTCAAGTTCTAGTGATTTGGTGTATAAGAGTGTGTTCAAAGTGGTTAGATTATTGTTATTTTGGTGTTAGTTGATTGAAAAAGGTTTGATTGTTGTTGTTTAGGTTTCGTCCGTACGGTTCAATAAAGGGGAAACCATAGTCGAGTTTTGTTCTAGCTTTGTGAGTATCTTAATTGTGTTTTTGTGTTAATTAATTAGATTGTTATTGCATGTATATGATTATTGCTAGATGATTCAAGTGCGAAAAATATTGAAAGCGTGTATTGTGATTGACTAAGTTTTGATGGTTTTGGTAAAAATATATAGACTAGTTAAGCGTATTTTGATAGTCGGATTATGTTGAAAATGTCGTTTTCATGGGTTTTGGGTTGACCATGTTTGACCAAAAAGTTTGACTTGACTGTGGCGTGTCGAGAAATTTTTGAAATTTATTTTAGGCTTTTGAATATGATAAAGGATGTTCTAAGGTCCGTTTTGACATAAGGTGGGCCTTGTAACTCCTAAAATTGAACGTTTTACGGCCGAGTCAAGTTTGTGTAAATTTTAGGTAAAAAGTCAACTATGAAGTTTGACTTTTGAAAGTCAAACTTACGTAAACTTTTGGATAAAGTCTATAATTAGCAAAGGGTTCGTAATGTTTGTTAAATTGTAACGAGATATGAAGTTCGGATTATATTATCCTTACTTTCGGTAACTTTCTAAAAATGGAAACTTTATGGAAAAAGTGGTAATATTGTTAAGTGTGACAAGATGAAATGTTTTGCGTCGCACTTGGAGATTTTAGTATATGATTGTATATACGTAATAATAATGTGTATATATATATATATATATATATATATATATATATATATATATATATATACATACATATATATATATATATATGCAAGTATGCAATATATGATTTAATATACTTTTAGTCACGTACCGCTATATATGTACACCCTATTTAAGGGGGCCGGCCATAGACCCCGCTCCTCCTTTTTGTCCTATAAATACTGGACTATTCCCCAACATTTTTCTCACCTTTTGCACTCATTCTTTCTGCTTAAAACAGCCCACATATCCTCTCTAAAATCCTTTGATCATTTAATCATTTAGCTTTGTTTCCAAGTGATCCAAGCTCAATTCCTCAAGTGCAAGAGAAGAATACTTCCATCATCTAGTGAAGAAGTATTACACCCCAAAATCCATATTGCAATCTTGTTGCATCCATATCATACCTTGTAAATCTTTTGTAAATCTTGTAAAGTTGTGTAGTTGTTAGGATTTGGTGATTGTTGTAAGTATAGTTGGATCTTGGTGATCCTTTTTAGTAGTGTTAGATAGTTGTGATATAAGTAGTGTGGTGAGAAGAAGTTGTGAAGGTGTGAAGTTGTGAAGATTGAAGAAGTTGTGTAGTCGTGATCAAGGTGTGAAGATAAGTTGTGTAGTGAAGTTGTGAAGTAGTTGTGAAGTTGTGAAGTCATGAACTAGTCGTGAAGTTGTGTTGTGATAGATTGGTTCTAGCTAAGATTAGAACTCGACATTTAGCTTAGTGTCGTAAATTGATATAAGCAACGTTGTGTACGGTTTTCTCCGCCATAAGGGAGCTTGTTGACATAGTAAAGAAAACTCTCGAGTTTGGTGCTCGGGGAGTGGAGTAGGCCGAAGAAGAGCTTCGTAACCGAACCACTATAAATCCTTGTGTTGCGGTTTGATCTTTCCAACTCTTATCTTTTATTTACTTCTATATATTTACATTGTTCATATTGTGCAAGTATTGAATTCACAAAAAGTCGAATGGGCCATTTTCTATTATCTTGGTGAATGGTGCTATTTAGTAACGCCCAATTGCTAATTCCGCTGTGCAATCCAATGTATGTTGGGTGGGGTGTTATAGAGTGGTATCAAGAGCCTAAGGTTATAGAGAACTAGGTCGAGTATTTTTTAAAACCTAAACTATAACGCTTCTACACGCACGCCAAGACTCCTCGTTGTCATTGGTTGCGTATAGAAAGAAAAGGTAAATTTATTTGATTATTATGTATAGGTATATTTACGTATGTGTTATACGTATAATTAATTGGTTAAGTATGGATATATTTATGCATGTGTTGGATGCATAAATTGTTATGTATTGGTGCATTTATGCATGTGTTGTATGCATAGAATGTTAGGTGATTATATTATAACTCTCATTATATATGTTTGAAATATAATTGAGGTATACGCGAAATGAGAATGTCACGAATTGTGAAATTTTGTTGTTGCGCTTTGATGCGAACCGTTAGTTTGATAATAGTGTTTCAATGATAATAAGAAGTGATACGCTATTAAGTAAGTATTGTATGATATTATCTAGATTATCATGGTGAACGTAAGTCCTCCTGATCACGTGGATGATGTACCTGTTGTTGAGCCAAATCAACATGATGATGTTCCGGTTGTTCCTGAGCCTGTCTTAGTGGATGAAGACGAGGGACTGGAAGAAGATGAATTTAAGGAAGAAGAAGATCATCAAGAAGAAGAAAATGACATGGAAGTCAACATCGAGGAAGATGAGAATGAGCCTGAGTTGACTTACCCTTATGAACAGGTGGATCCTCTTAACTCTCCACCGCCTGCTTCTGAGTCAGAACCTGAGGATGCGATCGAGGTGAAGAACCCGATTGAGTACGAGGATGAGACTGTTTCTGCTAGTGTCCATGAGGTAGGTGAATCGTCTACTGCTCCTTTTCTTTATGTGGATAGTGATGGTCTATTGCCCGGTCTCATGAGAAGGGACATTAACTCTCTTTTTGGTCGGATGGATTCTCTTTCAAGACGATTGCGTGGTCACGAGACGGCGCATGCATTGGTCGAGAAGAAAGGAAAAGCAAAGGACGAGTACTATGGTAAGTTGATTTTGGATTTGGGTAATGAAGTACGTTCTAGTGTGGAACAAGGAACGAATGCATTGGAAAAGCTGGTTGAGAAGCTTGGTAATGCTGAAGATAAAGTTGAGTGTAAGAAGTTAAAGAAGGAACTTGAAGAAGCAAGGTTTAGCAACACATTCCTTCGTATGCAGAATAAACGAGTTGAGAGAGATCTCTACTAGACTAGAGTTCGAGCTCATGAGTTCTATCAAGAGATGATTCGTAGAGGATTTGTGTTTGAAGAAAGACCGAACAAAGCTATCAATGTTCCGATTGAAGATGAGAAAAGTCCATCATCTGAGTCACGAGGATCTCCTCATGATTCTTAGTAGTTTAGATTCATTAGTATTGTATTTATTGTGCAATCACTAAACTGAATCCTCAGTTAGTAAAATTAGTGATATTGGTTGTAACGATTTGTATCATTTCATGAAACAATGCAACTATGTATTAACTCTTTTGTGATGAAAAATGAATGACTATCTTTTGATTACTACTTGATGTTGTGTGACTATTGTTGTGATTGATTTGTCATTGTACCATGTTATGAGTATATCATGTTATGAACACTTATCAAATTGTTTTCTGTGTGACGTGACAAAATCATGCCTCCAAAGTCTTCACCTATGACTCAAGCTGCTATTCGTCGAATGATCAAGGAAAATGTCGATGTTGCTATCACTGCTGAGCGAGTTAGACATGTGAATGTTAGAAATGATGTTAGGGGATCTGGATTAGCTAGGGGTCAGGATGCCGCACCTGCTACTCGTGAGTGCATTTTTGCTGGATTCATGAAGTGCAATCTTATAGCTTTTCGTGGTACTGAAAGAGCTGTCGAATTATTACGATGGTTCGAAAAAACTAAAAGTGTTTTTAGGATCAACGATTGTGCAGGGGCAAGAAGGTTAGGTTTGTTGCTGCAATGTTGCAAGGACCTGCTTTGACTTAGTGGAATGCTAATATTGCAACCATGGGTTTAGAGACTGTGAACCAAATGCCTTGGACTGAAATGAAGCAACTGATGACTGCTGAGTTTTGTCTAATAGAAGAAGTTCAACGTATAGAGCACAAATTGTAGAACTTGAAGGTTAAGGAGTATAACATTGTGGCTTATACTCAGAGGTTCAATGAGCTTGCGTTGATGTGTCTGAGAATGGTTGAGCCAGAAAGAGTGAAGGTTGATGCTTACATCCGGGGATTGATTGATAACATCAAGGGTGAAGTTACTTCTTCTAAGGAGGCTAACCTGAACGAAGCTGTGCATATGGCTCATAAGTTGATGGATCAAAATCGCAAGCTAGAAATGAAAGAATTTTGGAAGGAAAGAAGCAAAAGTAGGAGAGATTTTAAAGTGGAAATAGTAGTGGTAAGGGCAACCAAAGGGATAACTCACATCAAACTTTGCAGAATAACCAAAGGCAAGGAAACGTGTGAGCCATGGTTACCTCTCCTACTGATGGAAAGCTTCCTTTATGTGAACGATGTTTTACTAGCCATGTTGGTTAGTGTACGATCAAGTGCCACAAGTGTGGAAAGGTTGGGCATAAGTTAAGGTACTGTAAGGAGAAGAATGTTGCCACGGGTGCAAATACTCTGCCCATTCTGACTTGTTATGATTGTGGTGAACAAGGTCATACTAGGAACCGATGTCCAAGGAAGGTTAAGCAAGAGAAAGTTGGAAAAGTTCGTGGTCGAGCTTATGCTATTAAGGATGTTGAGCCGAAGGGCCCGAATGTGGTTATCGGTACGTTTCTGCTCAATAACAACTATGCTTTTATTTTATTCGATTCGGGTTCTGATAGGAGTTTTGTGGATACTAGATTTAGTTCCATGCTTGATATCAATCCGGTTAAAATAGGAACTAGTTATGAGGTAGAGTTAGCTGATGGAATGGTAATTAGTATGAACACTATTTTGAAAGGTTGCACCTTAAATTTAGTGAACCATGTTTTGAAATCGATCTTATGCCGATTGAGATGGGTACGTTTGATGTCATCATCAGTATGGATTGGCTTGTCAAGCACGATGTCGTGATCATTTGTGGTGAGAAAGTTGTTCGTATACCGTATGGGAACAAGATGTTGATAGTCGAAAGCGACAAGAGTGTGTCTCGACTAAAGGTCATATCTTGTATCAAGGCATGTAAGTACATCGAGCGAGGTTGTCATTTGTTTTTGGCACACGTGATGGAAAACAAGTCGAAGGAGAAACGAAAAAAAGACATGCCTGTAATTCATGATTTTCCTGAGGTGGTTCCTGAGGAGTTGCCAGGACTACCACCGGCGAGGCAAGTAGAATTTCAAATTGATCTAGTACTTGGGGCTGCACCTGTTGCACATGCATCGTATAGATTGGCACCGTCTGAGATGAGAGAGTTGTCAATGCAACTGCAAGAGCTGCTGGAGAAAGGATTTATTTGTCCGAGTTCATCACCGTGGGGAGCACCGGTGTTGTTTGTGAAAAAGAAAGATGGATCTTTTAGAATGTGTATCGATTATTGCGAGTTGAATAAGTTGACTGTCAAGAATCGTTATCCTCTTTTGCGAATTGACGATTTATTTGACCAATTACAAGGTTCAAGCGTGTATTCTAAGATCGATCAGCGATCAAGATATCACCAGTTACGCATTAAAGAGGAAGACATTCCAATTACTGCATTTAGAACTCGGTATGGTAACTTTGAGTTCCAAGTGATGCCGTTTGGATTGACTAATGTGTCTGCTGTGTTTATGTACTTGATGAACCGCGTATGCAAGCCATATCTTGATAAGTTTGTCATAGTGTTCATCGATGATATTTTGGTTTATTCCAAGGATGAAGAAGAGCACGGAATGCATTTGAAGATTATCCTGGCGTTGCTTAAGAAAGAAAGATTATACGCCAAGTTTTCAAAGTGTGATTTTTGTCTAGATTCGGTACAATTTTTGGGTCATGTGATTGATCGTAGCGGCGTTCATGTTGATCCTGCCAAGATTGAAGCCATTAAGAGTTGGGCTGCACCGACGACGCCAACAGAGGTGAGGCAATTTCTTGGATTGGCTGGGTACTATCAAAGGTTCATTGAAGGGTTTTCTTTGATTTCAAAGCCACTGACTAAGTTGACTCAGAAAAATAAGAAATACGAGTGAGGAAAAGAAGAAGAAGAAGCTTTTTAGACATTGAAGCAAAAGTTGTGTAGTGCGCCGATCTTAGCGTTGCCCGAGGGAACGAAAGATTTTGTGGTGTATTGTGACACATCACTTAAAGGTTATGGAGCCGTGTTGATGCAAAGAGAGAAGGTGATAGCGTATGCTTCTAGACAATTGAAAGTCTATGAAGAGTTACACTACTTACGATTTAGAGTTGGGAGCCGTTGTTTTCGCTCTTAGATTATGGAGACATTATTTGTATGAAACTAAGTGTATGGTTTTCACCGATCACAAGAGCCTATAATATATTTTGAATCAGAAAGAGTTGAACTTTAGGCAACAAAGATGGATTGAGTTGTTGAGTGATTATGATTGTGAAATTCGATATCATCCTGGAAAAGCGAATGTTGTGGCTGACGCTTTGAGTCGAAAAGAAAGGGATAAGCCATTGTGTGTTCGAGCTTTGATGATGACTGTTCACAATGATCTACCTAAGCAAATTCGTAAAGCTCAGGAAGAAGCGATGAAAGGAGAGAATGTAGACGCAGAAAATTTGGGGAGATTGATTAAGCCAATATTCGAATTTTGCCCTGATGGAAAACGTTGTTTTGTGAATCATGTTTGGTTGCCGCTATTCGGTGGATTGAGGGATTTGGTTATGCATGAGTCGCATAAGTCCGAGTCTTCCATCCATCCGGGATCGAACAAGATGTATCAAGATTTAAAGCCGTTGTACTCGTGGCTGAATATGAAAGTGGATATTGCTACGTATGTTAGTAAGTGTTTGACTTGTGTGAAGGTCAAAGCTAAGCATCAAACCATCTGGATTTTTGCAACAACCTGAGATTCCAGTTTGGAAGTGGGAAAGGATTACTATGAATTTTGTGAGTGGTTTGCCAAGAACGCCAAGTGGGTATGATACGATTTGGGTTATTGTTGACCGACTAACCAAATCAGCTCATAATCTACCAATGAAGAAAACAGATAGTATGGAGAAACTCACGCGACTTTACTTGAAGGAAATAGTGTGTAGGCATGCTGATCCTGTTTCAATCATTTCGGATCGAGATAGCCATTTTACATCAAGATTTTGGAGATCGCTTCAGGAAGCGTTGGGGACGAATTTGGATATGAGTACCGCTTACCACCCTCAAATAGATGGTCAAAGTAAAAGGACTATACAAATGCTGGAAGATATGTTGTGTGCCTGTGTGATCGACTTTGGAAGTAGTTGGGATCGCCATCTTCCATTGGTCAAGTTTTCTTACAACAATAATTATCACGCAAGTATTAAGGCTGCACCATATGAAGCTTTGTACGAATGGAAATGTAGATCACATGTATGTTGGAGTGACGTTGGGGATAGCCAACTCACCGGTCCAGAACTCGTCCGTGATACGACTGAGAAGATTGTCCAGATAAAGAACCGTTTGTTGGCTGTCTGTAGTCGCCAGAAGAGCTATGCAGATAGGAGAGCTAAGCCATTATAATTTGAAGTTGGTGATATGGTATTGCTCAAGGTATCGGTATGGAAGGGCACTGTACGTTTTGGAAAGCGCGAAAAGCTAAGTTCACGTTACATTGGTCCATTCAGGATTCAAGCTAGAGTTGGTCTTGTAGCTTACACGTTGGAGTTGCCTGAATAGTTGAAAGGGATTCATAGTACTTTTCATGTTTCAAATCTTAAGAGATGTTTAGCGTAAGGTGATATTGTTGTTTCGATGGATGATATTCAACTTGATGATAAGTTGCATATGATTGAAGAGCAAGTGGAAGTTGTTGATAGAGAGGTTAAGCTACTTAAGAAAAGTTGGATACCTATTGTTAAAGTTCGTTGGAATTCGCTAAGAGGTCTAGAATTTACTTAGGAACGTGAGGATCAAATCAAGAAAAAGTACCCTCATCTCTTTACAAGTAAGGACGAAACAAGGAAAGCGGGTAAGTCGAGCTGAGCACCGAGACGGCGCTCCTTAAAGGAGGGGAGAATGTAACAACCCGAGCTTCATGTCAACGTCTATCTCGAGCTAAGATAACTATTTTTAGTTACGTAAATAATTATAGTCATTTATGCTATGTAAGGTTTGATGAGAATTTCCTTTTATAAGGTAATTTTAATCCGTGGTTGAGTTTCTATTTGTTTTTAGTGTCTAAGAAAGTCAGAAAAATGTATTTTGTTGCTCTGAGAGTGTAAATATGTCATTTTAGTATTTTACGATGTTTCCCTGAGTTTTTGTAAAAACCGTGTTTAAAGGTCGTGTTTTACAAGGTTTAACGATTTATTAAACATTTTAAATAAAAATTAGTGGGACGGATTTAAAATATTTATAAACATGGTGTAACCTATATGTTGGGAATTAAAAGTCTTCTTAATACTGTTGAAAGATCCTGCTACTAGTCAATGATAAAAGAGAAGTTTCAACTAGAGACATTAATGTTGATTGAAGACATTAATGATGATTGAAGACTTTATGGTTAAAGAATTTATGTTGATGAGAAGTTTAATTGAGGTGGTTATGGAAAGTATTGAATACATTTGATTAATCTTGACTACATAGTTAGAAACATATTGAATACTTAATTATGGTATTTAATATGGTTGACTAGATTGTTGGGAAATATATTGTAAAAGACTTAATACTGGCAGTACTAATATTAAGTCTGGCAGTATTAGTTAATACTGGTAGTACTAATATTAAGTCTGGCAGTATTAAAGTTAATACTGCTTGGTCAAACAATTAAGTCTTTTGTAATTATAGTAATAGTTATCAATTAGCGTTAATCTAGGAAGAGATAAGCATTATCTCTTAACGCGTTTAGGGTTCCTTAAGTCTATAAAAGGAACATAGAATAGTATTGTAAACATATGAGTTGATTGAGTATTCACAATCAAATAGTAATAGTAATAGCAAGTTTAGTATTTTGTTCTTGTGTTCATCTTGGTATAGATATTGATATTCCGCGTCAATATTTGTATTCACACATTTGATTAATGTTGACCACATAGTTAGAAACATATTGAATACTTAATTATGGTATTTAATATGGTTGACTAGATTGTTGGGAAATATATTGTAAAAGACTTAATACTGGTAGTATAACAGTTAAGTCTGGTAGTATTAGTTAATACTGGCAGTACTAATATTAAGTCTGGCAGTATTAAAGTTAATACTGCTTGGTCAAACAATTAAGTCTGTTGTAATTATAGTAATAGTTATCAATTAGCGTTAATCTAGGAAGAGATAAGCATTATCTCTTAACGCGCTTAGGGTTCCTTAAGTCTATAAAAGGAACATAGAATAGTATTGTAAATATATGAGTTGATTGAGAATTCACAATCAAATAATCATGTCTGCAAACGATGATTTTTCTCTTCATGATGATGAGGAACTTTCTCTTCATGATGATGCATCTTTGGCTGGATCTGTTCCAGCATCCAACAAAGGAGATGCTCCTGCTAAACCACCACAAATAATCACCTCAAATACACTTTCCAACATTAAACTGCCTGTTCTCCAAAAAGATGATTATGATACGTGGCATTCAGAGATGGATTGCAAGGAGTTTCAAGGTGAACGGGAACAAGGCGACCTTTTGTTGATGAAGCTTGCAAAGATAAATAGCTGGCAGAGGTGCCCAAAATGCAAGTTTTATGTCGACAGACGTGATGGTTGTCCAAGAATTGATTGCAGGTGTGGATGTGTTTTCTGTCACAATTGTGGAAAGAAATACGTTTATTATGATAATCGTTTTAATCATTCATGTTTATGCGAGTATGCTTTTAATTAACTCGTTAGGAACTATAAAATCATTGTAGCTTTTTCTTTAAAAAAAAAAAAATTAAAAAAAAAGGTACATTGTGGGCGATGGAGATGGAACATTATCTTGAGTATATAGATAATGAGGTCTGGAAAGTGATTCAGAATGGGAATTCAAAGAAGAGAGTCACCAAAGGTAAGGATGGTGTATACAGGGTTCTTCCTCCAACTACACAGGAAGAACAGTCTGCTGGTGAAAATAAAGGACAAAGAGAAGGGAAAGCTCCTATGCTCAGTGAAGAAACTCCAAAGAAGACAAAGGAACAGATATGAAGTGATTATGCCCATAATAACGGTAATGCATACCCACTGAACAAGCAAATTAATGCAAGTATTTCTGCAATCGCCCATGCTAATATCATTAAACTAATACAAGTGACAACCTCAATGACACTAAGCTTATTCGAACCAATAAATAAGCCAAAATAAGCTATATACAAAATAAGCTACATAGCAAACATATGTTTTTCAACTATCACGACCACAATATCAAAACTAACAAAACCTTATGTTTTCCCTTTTTATTTCGAATCCCTAACGCACCCTAAACAACCTTTTGTAAACTTTTCGCTTTCGATTTTTAACGATCGGGCCGTACAACTAACATCTATGCATCACTAGCAACCCAAAAGTACAAGTTAAAAATAAATTTGAAAGACTTACAAAAATGGTCTTCAAAATAAATTTCGACGCGAACCGGACAACCCAAACGTTGTTTTAATGACTACCCGAACACTAGAATCAACCCAAAGTATCACCAATCTTCATGTTTTTTATCAAAATTTTGAAAATAAAACTTGTATGTGTGTTTGTGAGTTCGGACGAACCAAGGGAGAGAAAAGGAGAGGTGTGTGAAGTTGTAAATGAAAAATGTGAGTTAGGATGCATCCAAATGCATATAAGCCAAGGGATTGTACTAGTAACAGACCAAGCCCCTAAAAAGAAGCCATTTTTTCTCCCAAGGGTCTAGAACCCGTGATCAAGGAATCCTAAGAGAGTTCGGGTCTTTGTTTTTGTGTCGGGATCACTTAAAAGCTTTTGTGTCGGGGCTTCAGTTAAAAAACTCGTTAAAAAACCTCAAACCGTAAATTATTCCCCAAAGTTACTTAGCATTTTTATTTACTTTAAAAATGTTTTTCCAATAACTTAGAGTATTTACTTGACATATTTTCATATTAGACCTCCCAAAAACTCATTTGGACATTAACGGACGTGTCAGGACTCGTTTTTTGGCATTTCTCAGAAATTCACGGGTCAACCACCCGGAACTCAGTATTCGCATAATATGTGTCCTTCCAATTAAGGCTTTATTTTACGTCAATAAACCATAAAAAGCTTCATAACTCATACATTCTACCACCGTACACCCGTACAATATTAAATATAAAACTGACAATCGTCAAAATAGTCGTAAGGACTAAATGAGAACATTTAAAAAGATGAAAAGGGCAGGGGTTACATGTTGCCTTATATACTTTCTTCGAGTGTTCGATCTGAGTAATGTATTTCCTAATTCATGAATGAAATTACACGAACCCGCCCGTCTAATTAAATTCCGTTTAATGGCAAGCTCAAGTAAGGTAGTATGAAAACTATTACAGGTCCCCTTACAAGAGTATTTTAAATGCATTTGAATATTTTAGAGGGATCAATCATCATATTAGGGGTAAAGATAGTATGAAAGACAGATTACCGACTGGGTATCCTTTCTAAACACTCGCGTTTCCCTAGACGTCACTATGCAATTTTTAATATCTTATGGCTGTTTTCTAAAGCCTAACTCGCACATTCCGCACAAGGATGAACAATAAAAGGATTCTACAATCCAAATTTTTATGCAATCTAAGCAATACAAGGAGGGTTTAGCTAACTGTTAAAAGGAAGCAGAACATAGATCAATCAAACAAAAACATAGACAAATTAATGATTAAGGTAAAATAATCTTACTTGATTAAAAACATGGATTAAGGTCAGTCTACATATTAGGGTCTTTAAGCTCCTAACTCATGACCTAAAAGCTGACAAAGTACTTAGGGTTCGGCTCACAAAATTTATACAAAGTTACACACCTAAAACCCTAAATTCGGTTTTGTATATATAGAGAAATCATCGCGACGACGTCAAGTTATGGTCGCGACGCAGTCAATTTCCTGACGTCGTCATTAGATGGATTGAGAGACATAGCTTCTATGCCTTTGCAAATACGCGTCTCTACGCATTGTTTGCACAATTATTAAAGGGCATTTGGTGTAGGTACGTATAGTCTTGTCTGTTTCTCTCCAAATTGAGCCCAAGTCATGTTTATTTCCTCCAAAATTGCCATCAAGTGCTAAATACCTTTAAACAAATGATTAAGCACATAACCTGGGCATATTTGCATGATTTAAGAGGTTAAATGACCCTAAAATAGAGTATAAAATGACACCTCATCAAATACCCCTGCACTTGGGATTTGCTTGTCCTTAATCAAATGGGATTTTCTACCTAGACAATAGCAATATGAGGGTCATTTAACATACTCTCTAAAAGCATTTTATGACACAAACCATTAGACCTCGCAATTTTAAAAGCACGGGGAAAGTACATTACTAGGCACTCACATAAAGTGTTTGGGATTTCTCTTTCACTCTGGGTGTATATTTAATTATAACAACTATGGGAAACAAAAAAATAACACTCATTACCTATCATAGCATATAAATTACCATAGGCTTGGTAAAGGATCAAACCTCCATCGCTAGGCACAAGTATTAATCATTACTATCAAAGAGGTCTTTTAAAGGGTTGTGGGGTGTAGGTGTAAGATAACATTAACAGAAATGGAAATGGATGGGATACATTTGAGGAGTGACTTTTGGGTGAATTTGGAGTAGAAGGGTTAGCTAATTATTTATAAGAATACACGTTGGGTGGGTTGCTAAAGCAAAAAGACTTAGGAACATCAAGATATACAAACTCTACAAAACTCTACATCCATCTCTTTATTTTTCTTTTCTTGACTCTATGATAAACATAAACATAAGCAAATGGCAGACCGTATATTTTTTTTCACTTTTTTTATATACATTTTTTTCGTACACTTTTGCCCTACCATTGCTTAAACATATAATACATCATGGGGGTTTATAGATACACCCCTACACTTGAACTTTTACATACTCGATATTTACAATCTAACTAATGACCCGATTTGAGGTGGATCAACATAACATGGAGCTTATTGAACTCTATTGGGGGTAATAAATCACTTCTTCCCTAATTCTTCATAAGATGAATACTACCATGAATCACAATCATCCTAAAATAGTATTTACAAGGATAAGGACTTAGCAACCGTGTACTTAATAATTAACGTGGGCTAAACAATAATGTACTAAAAGCGAGTACATACAAGATAGGCTAAGGTGATTTAGGTGTACGATTTGTTTAAGGGTTAACAATGCTCTTCATTAATAGTCTAGCTTAACCAGAAAATTATGAGAACCGTGAAAAGGATAGGCTCGGAGGGTTGTACTAGGGGTATCCTGCACTAAAAACGAGTACATGGCAAGGGTGTGGGATAGTTATATAGTCGATGTGACCATAATAACAGTTACAGGTTTAAAACATGGGTTAATCCTAGTGCCTCTTTTCTAGAAAATCCTAATACCCACTATGCGGTCTCAGGATGCATCAAAATAACAAGTTCTAGAATTTAATATACTATCTGTACACTCATGTAAATTAATACTGATACCAATGCTCCAGAAAAGGCGACAAAGACCGTACGTACACATCCGTAATGACGGAATAGACACATATGACTGCATTCAGACCTTAACTCGAGAAAGCTAAAGGTATAAACTATCTTGGGTATCAAAAATGAATACTCGAATTCCTAAAGATCTAAAGGCGAACCTCACATTTTTGGGGTGGAATTTTGAGGGTTTTTGTGCTAGTGATATACCCCCCCCCCCCCCCCCCCCCCCCCCCCCCCCCCCCCCCCCCCCCCCCCCCCCCCCCCCCCCCCCCCCCCCCCCCCCCCCCCCCCCCCCCCCCCCCCCCCCCAATTCATATCCATGAGACGTTATTAATACTTGGTTTTCGTCAGTATGTGTTATAATTTTTTTAATTTGGGTCAAAATTATCTTTTTATGCTATGTTTCGATATATTACCCATCATTTTAAGGAACAAGCAAATGGCAAATGAAGGAATAGTTTCTAAGGCTTATTTTCCTCCTACACTTAAGTTGAACATTGTCCCTAATGTTCTTTAGAAGTACCCGTAAAACGAATAAAGGGAAAAGAAAACAAGTAAAAGAAACTAGTACTTCCCTGGTTTGCTCAATAATGGAGAAGAAACATGCGATAACTGGTTAAATCGTCCTCCAAGAATCATCCAATAAAACTTCCTAAGAACTTCTAAGCTTTTTCTTATCAAATATAACCTGTAATCAAAGACAAAGACAACTACACCAAGCATAAAATCGGCGGGATAGATATATACAACGAGAGTTTAGGGTTTGACTCTATGAAAGCAGTAAAGATAGAATTAGAGTAATGATGTAATCATAGGTTTCTGTAGGTTTATAAGAGAATTACAAATTTTAAATGTTGTACAAAACTATTTTTCAAAAATACTTGGAAAAAGTTCTTAACAGTTTCCTGTAGATTGGGCTCACGACGCGTCAGGATTAATCCTTGACGGTCTCTCTTCTGAGAGAATTTTTATTTCGTTTTCTTTTTGAAAAATTTCTGCTACGCGATTATGTAAGTTATTTCATGTTTGGAATTACCGCATGAACCTGAGTTTAGTACATACAATCATTATGATCGAAAACTGACACGAAATTAATCTAAAAATATTATTTAATATGTTTGAATTGGTTCTTGTAAACCAGATATTTCCTTTAATTATTTTATTGAAATACCTTTGATTGCAATTAAGACGAGGTTAAAAACAAAGCGCAAATTCTATGAATTACATAAAGGATGGAATTCAAACATAAAAAAATAAATGAAAAGAATTAAAACACAAGACACTCCTAATATGCGATAAAAATAAACATTAGATTGCCTCCCGAGAAGCGCTTTTTCTTTATTTATGAGTCTTGTAGCTATACTCAAAGTCACACGTGCTTACGTGACTTCATGAATGCTCACGTGTCCATGAATGAGCCATTCTTTCATACTTTCATACACTTTGTATTTCAGGACTAGGATGAAAGCAATTTTGTACATTAGCTTATTCTTCTCATAGGGATGCCTAAGTCCGTTCATCTAAATCATGTTGGCTAAGTTCTAACAGTGGTGGGTTCTTGCTCCATTTAAAGTTCTTGAGCCTAGGTATTGTACGAGGCATCCTAAATATGTAAGTGTTAAAGATCTTAGTGAAGAGACCAATCCCTTAGCAACATCATATTTGAGCTTAGTGATTTTTCTAACGGGTTTGCCCATCAAGACTTCTACCATATCGCTCATGATATATTCTCCTATGTCCTCTAATACCACAAAATCTATGATATAGGTAAAATTCCTGACAAACTCGTAAACATCCTTAACGATTGCAACTAGGTTCTTTCTCGTGCCCTCTAGTCCTTCTACCATTATTGTGTTATAAGCTTTCTGTGAGATACTACTCATTGGTAGAAAAGGGTCAAGATAGGCAGTAAACTTCCTAAAGCCAATCATGTATTAGAATGCTAGGTCATCCCCGTTGAAACCATTATTTATTGTCACACCCCGACAACGGCAAAAACACAAGGCGTGACGGAGAATTGATAATCACAACACAAGATACAAGATAGAGAAATACTAAAATGCATTCAAATCAAGTGTCGTGACATTATCCGACTATAAGTAGAACTTGAGTGAAGATACATCAGGAACACATCACATAGTCTCAATGCTTACAAACAAATTTCCCTTGCAGGGGATTGATGCTAGTCTCAGCTGATACCACACAAATCCGAAATGCTTAAGTTCATAATAGAGAGTCAATACAAGGTCTATCAAAACATGATCCATACAGGATTCTCTTATGGTATGCTAAAGTTCGCACTTGACTTCACTGATCATTAACACTTGAAAATGATACTCGAAAAGGTCAACATAAAGTTGGTGAGCTCGTAGGTTTGAAGAAACCCAGTTATTGTGCCAATATTTTAAGTAGTGGATAATTTTGCAATATGACAGTAAATCCATGCAACACATTCAATTCCAAACATATCAACTCCATGCTATCAAATCCACATTAATTATAGACACCATTGCCATGATGGGTTCTTAACTTCAAGTCACTACGCACCTATAGCCCTACAGTTGGAGCTAAATATTAGGGCGAAATGTTCACATAGCCGTCACAAAACATAGCCAATGTCCATGCTTATAAAGATTCCACACACACTTAGCACATATCCATTGCTCATCGATGATTCAAAAACATATTCTGACCAATCTCATGTCATTCACATAGCAGTCATAGGCACATAGCATTGTCCCAAAAATCAATCAAGTTTTGCACAGTACGAAAACAAGTTCAAAATAGATTTGAGTATCATTTTCCCCCAACGGAAGAGATTTAAAAAGTGGGGCTATAATGATACTCACCTAAGTCAAAAGGTGAACAAGCAAGATCAAGATCAAACAAGAAAATGCAACGACGCCATGTACACGACCTAGTCCAATTAATGTTCAATTTAGATATACGTTTCAAAAGATGTTTTCAGGTTTGATGCATAGTGGTCAAATATGCATTGTACGGTCACTCTTAAACGTTATCAGTGGTGTGATGGTTGATGACTTAGTTTAAAGATAACATGTTCTAGTTCATACCATAGTATAACTGTTACATATACTATTTAAGTATCAATAGATTATGTTAATATACAGAAGACTTAGATAATAGGATTTAGGAATATACTTCGGTGATGAGTACATTCGGTAAACCTTAGTTTCTTTACTTATTATGTTTAGCTTTTAGAAAATGCACGCTTTTCATACTAAATGACTTTGGAGGAAGTTTCTTATTTATAATTAAAACTATAGATATTCATCTTTTTGTCGACTTATTAAAATAATAATATTTTATTGTTTGTCGTAAAAGTAGGTTTTGAAGTAAAAATCTAAGTATAAGATTTTTATGAAAATTTGGCATGACCCGTTTGCTTACACAACGTTTTCCAAGGTTGCAAACCTCATAATTTCAAACACTTTTTCCCAAATTTCACCATTTTTTGACAAGATGCCAAAAATCTATATCTCGCAACGTTTACCAAATCGTATTTCCTCAACGACTTTCAATACTTATATAAATATGTTTTACTTTCGAAAGTCCGTTCTAAACGTATAAAATGACTAGTTTTAGCTTATTGGGACTTAAGGCCCAAATGTTATTTTCACAGTTTCAAGATTGCCGTTTTAGGTCCGTTATAAATATATTTATATATATATATATATATTTATATATATTTATATATTTATATATTTGATATAATATTGTTTGTTATTTCTATATATATGATATATTATGTATGCCTATATATATATGTATGCATCTATATATATGTATGCATATATATATGTATATATAAATTATATATATTATATTACAATATTTTATATATATATATTTATGAGATATATTATATACATATTATATATACATATATATATATATTTACATATATATACATTATTACATATTATAATATTATAATATTATACATATATACTATTACATTATAACATATTACATATATATATAACATTTACATATACATTTATATATATTCTATATTTATTATATATATATATATTTTTTATGTTTATATATATATATATATACATTTAGTTATATATAAGTTATATATATTATATACTGATCATATATAAATTATACATATAATATTTACATATATATATTACTTACATATATATATATATATATATATATATATATATATATCAATGTAGTTCCGAGAAATAATACCACAACGCTTAGCCAAGACTCACGGACCAGACCAAGCCAGGGTTGGGATTGTTTTTATTGGCGTCGTGGCTTATTTAGCAAAAATAAGCTCTCCGTTGCTTATTTTCAAATCCCGTTAAGCTTGTTAGGCTTTATGTATTTAGTGAGTTTTATGTCATTTCTCCCCCTTTTTGTAGAATCAAAAAGGCATCGTCAAGAATTGCTAGTAAAATCGACAGAACAAATGCTCCTCCTTGATGTGTGCTCCCCCTCGTTCGAGGGCACCAAGGAATCAAGCTATGGTTTCTTGGCTACAAAAAACGAGTTAGAACAATACAAATATTTCTAACATGTAGCAAGTAGAGAAAATATGGCAATTGCAAGCAAACATCAAACAAGGGATTAGTCATTCATTTGAGGAAATGTGTGTAAACAACACACAAGAATACAAGGAAATAAGAAGACAAGTATGCTTTAGAAGCATATTCATACATCATAAAAAAATCTAAATAGCCATAGAAGGATTTTTGACTTACTTGCGACACAAAAGGGTTTGACGATTATTTGTAGGCATGTTATGAGATTAGATGGTTGTTGATGGAGAGTGTGGAGCGGATGTGATTGTGGAAGCATAGTCTCTTTAAACTTGAGGTGGTAGATGTGGTCGTGTGAGAAGATATTCAATCCAATTGATACTCTCACTCAACGCAAGGAATTGTTTTTGGTTGTAGATGCAACACGGGCAATACCTACTATGAATTTCAACTTGGTCAATGTTGAGGGTGTGTGATAGGTTTAGAGAGTATGGTGATGATGGGATATTGTTTTGTTGTTGAGAGAGATGCATTGCCAAGAGGTTTGATAGGTCTTGTAGTTGATTGATGTCATCAACTAGGCTTTCTCTACTTGGAGATAAAGATGATGTGTGTTGAGATTGGTTGTGTTGAGTGTGATTGTCACTTTGAGGTGGAAATTAAGTGTGAGTTTCATGTGGATTAATGGGTGAAATAGGAAGTAGAGGATGTGAAACATCTAGAGGTGATGTGGAAGTGTCCTTGATGTGAGGATTTGGTAATGTTTGATTGCGGTGATTATTTTCTTGAGATAGTTCATGATGAGAAGTTAGTGGTTTTGATATTGGTGAAGTGGAATTGAGTACACTTGATGTGTTGCAAATGTTTGTTTTCTTTCTCCAACTGGATTTCACACTCATTTTGGCTACCCTTGATGGTTTGGATGTGTGTTTGTTAGGAGATGTCATTGGTGAGAATGATGGTGATGAAGGTGAATGAGGATATATTTATAGTGAGGGAAAGGTTCAAATAAGAAAGTATGAGCATTCAAAGGATCAATTCCAATAAATGTTTGTGAGTTTAGGGAAACAGTGGCTAAGACTAGGGGGTGTTTGGTTAAAAAGAGAAGAAAAGATACTGTTTTCCCGTGCATGCCTAGGCCGGTCCCCTTAAATAGGGGTCGGTCCCCTTAAAATTAAGGGGGCCGCCCTTTATGAATTAAAGGGGCCGCCTACTGGCATTTCCCAGATTAAAAAAAAATTGATTTTTCTCAAAAAAATTTGTGAGGGTTTCAGTTTTGGTGGTTGATTTGCGGCAAGTCTATCCTTTTATGGTAATTAAGATATTTTAACACATAACAATTAAGCATTCAATAAGATATAATGCATAGTTTTGGCATGTAGACATATAAAGATAAGAGAGGAAGGCTAAACAAGATATAATGCACAAAAAGTTTACTTAGCAAGAGGATTAACAAGATAAACCAAACTTTTGTGCAAAAACTAGTGTGTGCCTAAATGCAACAAATGTGGAGTAGTGATTATTTCGACAATAACACATGTAAGACCTAAGAAATAATCCAAATGCTCCTTGATTTAATTTTGCTCAACCAAGATTGTCAAGAAATATATATTAGATTATATATTTTTTTACAACAAGTAAGAAAGCATTATGCATATGAAGAAGAAATGTTTTTAGCATATCTCAACAATATGTGAAAATTAATTTTTATGTGATCCTAGATGTGAGAAAGACTTTCTTTAGAAAATAAATGAGATGGGACTATGTGTAATAAGATATGCATTTAGATGGAGGAATTTGCAAAAGGTTTCATATAGGTTTTTTCCAATTTTTTTTTGTATTTTTGTGCAAAACAGAAGCCTAGACACAGAGAGAAGAAAAAAAATTATGTTCAGTGGGTGGCCCCCTTAAAGTCTGGCCGGCCCTTTTAAAATTAAGGGGGCCGCCACCTGTTGAGAAATTATTTCTCAGATTTTTTACAAATAGTTCATTATTAATTTTTAATGTTGAAAACTTAGTCAATTTGTTCCATCATTCCTAGACCTAAGCGTAAGTAGTTAAATAGTTCACGTTTAAGTGACTTAGTTAGAATATCGGCTATGTTGTCTTCCGATGAGACCTTTTCTAAAGAGATATTCCCTTTTTGAACATTATCACGAAGGAAGTGGTGGCGAATTTCTATGTGTTTAGTTCGTGAGTGTTGAACGGGATTCTTACTTAAGTCTATAGCCCCTTTGTTGTCACACATTATTGGAATATTGTCTAACCTAATGCCATAGTCTATGAGAGCTTGTTTCATCCATAGTGCTTGTTGACATGCCTTTCCGGCACTAACATATTCCGCTTCGGTTGTGGAGATAGCAAGAGCGGTTTGCTTCTTTGAAAACCAAGATGTTAAACAACATCCCATGAATGTGCAAACACCACTAGTGCTCTTGCGATCAACGTAATCTCCCGCATGATCCGAATCCGCATAAACTATTGTTTCTATGCCGGATCCCTTGGGATACCATAATCCCAAATGCATAGTGCCTTTAATGTATCGGAAGATACGCTTAACCGCTTCTAGGTGAGAGGTTTTGGGATCCTCTTGAAAGCGTGCACAAAGGCAAACACTAAACATGATATCGGGTCTACTTGCCGTTAAGTATAATAAACTACCTATCATGCCTCTATATTTGGTATTATCTACGGACTCACCTTCTTCGTCCCTTGTGAGTTTGGTTTCCGTAGACATGGGGGTTTTCATTGGCTTAGAGTCTTCTAGTCCAAATTTCTTAAGCATTTCCTTAATATATTTTGATTGATTGAAAAATATTCCATCATTTAATTGTTTTATTTGTAATCCTAAGAAAAAGTTTAGTTCCCCCATCATACTCATTTCAAACTCATCATGCATGATCTTGGCAAAGTCATCACACATTTCTTGACAAGTTGATCCGAATATAATGTCATCAACATATATTTGGACGATAATGATGTTGGAGTCTTTCTTTTTAGTGAAGAGAGTGTTATCTACCATTCCCATAGAATAATTATGTTTAATAAGAAAGGCTTTTAGTCGATCGTACCAAGCTTTTGGAGCTTGTTTTAGACCATAAAGAGCTTTCTTAAGTTTATAGACATAATTAGGTTTTGCGAAGTCAATGAATCCCGGAGGTTGTGCCACGTAAACCTCCTCATTGATAACACCGTTAAGGAATGCACTCTTCACATCCATTTGGTATAACTTAAAATCTAGTGCACAAGCATAAGCTAAAAGTATTCTTATGGACTCTAGTCTAGCTACGGGTGCATATGTTTCATCATAATCAATTCCTTCTTGTTGATTATAACCTTGGGCGACCAACCTAGCTTTGTTTCTTGTTACGACCCCATTTTCATCGAGTTTATTTCTATATACCCATTTTGTTCCTATAATGGTCATATCCATGGGATTTGGGACTAGTTCCCAAACATCATTTGTTATAAATTGATTTAGTTCCTCTTGCATGGCCATTACCCAATTTTCATCTTTTAGTGCCTCATTTATATTTTTAGGTTCTATTGTTGAAATAAAGCAAAAGAAATTGCTTTTCTCTTGAGCTTGCGACCTAAGTGTTCTTTGATTTAGATTACCAATAACATTTTCTAGGGGATGACTTTTAGATTCTTTAATGTTTATTATTTGATTATTTTCTAATGAAATGTCTTCAAGATCATTGCCTATGGGTTTTGTTTTACTAACCTCAATAGCTTCTTCTTCGACTAATTCATCATCTTCCAATGGTGATGTTTTAGGTGGAGGAGGAGTCTCATCGAAAGTTACATTTAATGATTCTTCTACTTTCATTGTTTGTTTGTTAAGTATTATGTAAGCTTTACTAGTTTGCGAATATCCTAGGAAAACACCTTCATACGACTTTGGGTCGAACTTGGTTAGGTAATATTTTGTATTAAGAATAAAACATTTACTTCCGAATACTCTAAAATAGTTAAGGTTTGGTTTCCTTCCTCTTAACAACTCGTATGGAGTTTTTCCTAAAATACGTCTAATAGAAACTCTATTAATTATATAAGTTGATGTATCGATCGCATTGCACCAAAATTTTTGAGGAATGGATTGTTCATTTAATATGGTTCTACTCATTTCTTGTAAGGTACGATTTTTTCGTTCTACTACCCCATTTGATTTGGAGTACGAGGAGCGGAAAAATTGTGAGATATCCCATTTAAATCATAATATTTTCCAAATTGTACTTCATTATCAAATTCCCGACCATGATCCGTTCTAATTGATACAATAGAACATCCTAATTTGTTTTGGTTCATTTTGCTAAATATTTCAAATTCTTCGAAGGCTTCGGTTTTATTTGCTAAGAATCTAGTCCAAGTGTATCGAGAATAATCATCTACAATTACTAAGGTATAACGATTTCCTACATAGCTTCGTATGGCGGAGGGGCCAAACAAATCCATGTGAAGTAGTTCTAAGCATCTAGTTGTTGAGACTATATTTTTGGCCTTGTGACTTACGTGAGCTTGCTTTCCAACTTTGCAAGCATCATAAAAATGTTGGTCGTTGATTACTTCTCTTTGATTAACCCCTTTTTATATAAATAAATATATAATACTTATAAATATATAATGAGGATAATTATCAAGAAAATCAATGAAGCCGAAAGTAGTATAGAATATTCCCGGGTCGTTTATCCCCAACGAGGAGTGAATTCGAAAGTCGAGAGTTGGATTGATATTTGATGATTGAATAGAACAAGATTTGGATTGGATTTCTAAATCTACAGGAAAAATAAAGCAATCTACACTAAAAACGAGAAAATTACACAAATTATACTAAAAATGAAAACGGGAAGCTAAAACGACCCACTAAAAACCCTAAATTTTCAAAATTAAGCTTAAATTGATTTTTTCACTTTTAATGTACTCAAATTGACTAAAAAGGAAGTTTAAAGAAGACTAGAACGAAAACGGAGTTAAATTGAGTTCAAAAACGAGAAAACGAGAACGGGGTTTTAATCCCGTTCTTTAAAAATTGAAATTTTGCAAAAATGACCTTACGAAAGTTTTTCTAATTTTCCTAAGTGTAATATGACAAAAGAAAATTTTCTAAAAAAGAAAAATATTTTTTTGATTTTTATTTAATTTATTATAATTAAAAAACGGATTTAAAGAAAATAAATGTTAAAAAATATTAAACGATTATAAAAAATTCTGAAAAATTTAGGGAAAATGAATTAAACTATAAAGATCCTAAGAAAAATTTAAAACTGAAAATTTAGCTTATAAATAAGCTGTTATTAAGCTTAAAGTGGCTGGTGGTTAAATGGGCTATTTGGGCTTATATATTTAAAGAAACAAACTCATACCGGATGAGCTATTGTAGCACAGCGGTATGAGTTTGTGAGTGTGGGTGGCTTTGAAAGGGGGAGGTCCAGGGTTCGAATCCTGGCCTCTCTCTTTTTTGGTCTAACTTCTCTTTTTTTTAAATCTTTTTACACACACTTATAAAACACACAAAGATAAACACTTTTTGTAACTATGACTTTTTATAAAACTTAACTAATAAGCTGAAAAATGCTTAAAACGACAGACAGAATGCTAAAGTGGACAAAAGGCGTAAGGGCTTTTCTTTTTGGCTTCTATGAACAAATAAGCAAATGTAAAACTCCAATAAGCAAAAGCAGATTAATAACCTAACCTAATAAGCTAGTCTAACAACAAATAAGCACAAAAGATAAGCAGAAAGGCATATAAAATCAAATAAGCAAATAGGGTGAATATACATGCATAGCAGTCTAGGGACACAAATTTAAGCTTAATTTTAAGGCACCTAGAATGATCCTTAGGGCTTAAGGCCTGAATGAGCTTAAAGAGTGACCAACTGGCTACAAGAACAAACAAATAGGGAAGAATTTGAAAGACAAATAAGCTAGAAAAAAGGATGGGAAAGGGGCTGATTCCAGTCTCCCCATGCTGACTCTAAGTCTTTTAAAGATAGCAAAAGGCTTACTGCAGCTCAAAAATAAGCAAGAAAATAAGCACCAATTGGAAAACCAAGCTAAAACAGATCTAGATTAGCTCCAAGTGAGCTTATACACAAATTTTCAAAAGCTAAAAAAACGTTTTATACATCTGGTAATTTAGAAAGAAAAATGTTGTTTTGACAAAAAAAATTACTTGACCACAAATTGACAGATTAGACAAAGACCAAAGGAAAGGAAAAGGACTTTATACTAATCTATTTAGGACAGAAAAAAGTAAAATGACACAAAAATCCACTTAAACCAAATAAGCCTAGTTCAATCACAAAGAGCTCATATAATAGTAACCTTAATTCCAACAGATTCAAACTCAAGCATTTAAAAACTTTGAAATGAAAATCTAAAATCTCTTTGGAAAAACTTAAAAACCAATTTTAAGACCTTACAAGCTAATGAAAATGAATCAAAAACACTTAAATAGGCTGCCAAAGTATATCGGGTGAACCAAATGGTTTTAGAAACCAATATGACCCATTTTGGACCTTTGTCCCAAACACCCTTTAAATTTTAAAAATGGCATTTTAAGCTGATTTTCAGGAGATTCAAACAAAGAGACATAGAGGCAGATAATAAGCAATAAAAAATAGGCAATAATAAGCAAAAAGCAGAAATAAATAAGCAGTTAAATAAGCAAGTTAAAATAAGCAGTGACAAGAGGCAAATAAGGACAGTTTTAAGCAAAACTTAAAATAAAGGTAAATAAGCAACAAGGAAAGACAATTAGCATAAAGACAAGCATAAATAAGCAGAAAAGACAGAAAATAAGCACATATAAGCACTGCTACAGTAACTTAAAAAATGGGAAAATGAAACTCACAACTGGTCCAAGCTCTTTTGCAATGATAATAAGCTCTCAAAGCTTAAAAACCAAACCCTATAGCCTCCCATGAGGCACTAAACCCAAGGTCATCCAATATAAACCTTGCTCCATGCTTTCTTTTCTCTTTTTTTTGAGATTTTTTTTTTGAATTTTGACAGAAAATGAAAATGAAAGTTTGTTTAAGCTTTTGATGCCTCAAAAGCTCATACAAAGCTTATAAAACAGTTTTTAAAACACAAAATAAGTAGATGATAGAAAATCAAAGAAAACTTAAAATTTGACAAGTATTTAAAAGCAAGTAATTAAAGGCAGGAATTAAATTGACAAGATAAGTAAAATGCAATATATTAAAAGTGGTACAAATCTCAGTTACAAGTTTTTTGACTTAAACAAAAAAAACTTCGACACCCTAATGAAATACAAATGATACTATTTATACTAAAACCCTAGTTCTTGAGGTCTTCTCTTATGTGTTTCTTGTGTTTTGTATGTGAGGAGAAAACAACCATCAATCATAGCCCTTCTTTTTGCCTTGGAGCCCAATCTCTTGATCATACCCGTTGATGTATTTGTCACATTCCGTGTCCAATAAGCATTTGTGGGATTGCCAATGTGTCCTTGTTGGTTTGTGAGGTGGGGGAGGGTGGTGGTGATGTTTTTGGCCGTTTATGAACAGTGTTCGAGGTGAATGAAAGTGACAGGGGAAGTGGGAGGTAAATGGTGGGAAAGGGCATTTTATGAAAGGGGCAGGGGTGAAGTTTGTGGATACAGGTTTGGTCCCTCACCTTCTATAAGTTAATTACATTCGTGGCCCTTGTAGGTGTAATAACTTTGAGGGTTAGGCAGGAACAGCCCCTCAAAGTTATAAGAGGTTTTGCAAAGTTAGTCCCTAAAGGGACTAACAAAGTTATGGTTAAAGGGTTTTGGGGCTTTAATGCCCGTTAGGTGGTTTGGGCTCATTGTTGGGCCGGGAAAGGTTATAAGGAGAATTGGGCTTTTGGGTATATTTAAAAGGGTTATAAATACGTGGGCTGACCCGGGCCCACTAGGTGGATACGGGTGGGCCCACTTTTAGCAGTTTATGTTTTTGGGCTCGGTTTTTGATGCTCTTTCTAAAGCCGTATCCCGGGGTTGACTTTGACTTCATTAAATGCACGAACGTTGTTGAGTCGATCTGAAAATTTCCGTTTTAGCTCCATTTTTAATCCTTTTGAACCCTTGGCCTCAGTTTTTTGCGCTCTTTCCAAATCCGTGCTCAGTTTTGTCCGGTTTAGCTTTGTTTTTGTCCTTTAGTGAATATCCGGTACCTGCACAGCACAAACACAAAAACAGGCATATTTATGGCATTTTATGTGCGTTTTTGGTCGTTGAGGGTTGATTTTAAAGGTAAAAGGTATGTGTATTTAAACGCATACCAAAATCCCCTATACTAAAACATTGACGTGTCCTCACGCAATGCTATGAAGTAAGCACTTAGAAAACTAAGAATCTCAATCCCCCTTGACTAATAACCTCGAAAAGTAGCTAAGTGTTCATCAAGGGGAAGTAAAGACTCATAAGTTTTGAGAAGCCCCATTTTTACCATTTTTAAATGTATTCACTTATTCCTACACATATTTTTGTATTTTTCTTTTTTTCTTATTTTCTGAACTTTAAAATTTGTTCATCACAACAGATTTGAGTGAAGCATCTTCAAAGTATGAAGCATCCTTCCAAATTGGCATTATAAAACAATCTTGATTCATGTTGATAATGTTGTCTTGACTCAGAAACTTCTTGTGTACCTGCAGAAAAATAGAACTAGACCCTCAACACTGGCACATAATTTCAGGATTGGGTTAGAGAATCAAGAACAAACATCCACTTTGGACATTCCCTTCCAACATATGTTTATTCTCTAGAAACCCAACATTCAAGTTTCCTGTACCTCCTGGTTCAAATTTTGTATACCCTAAAAGCTTTACTACTTATAAGAATACCCAACAAAGAACCTTCATCACTTTTGCCATCAAACTTTGCCCATCTTATCTAAGGTTAATAAGAATTGTAACATGACATCCAAATGGCATCATAAATCCTATAGCTGGGTTTAACACCCTAAAGAGTTCATAGGAGTCTTATTAAGAGGCTTGACAACTAAGACCCTATTTTGTACATAGCAAGCAGTAAGAAACTTCTTCTGCCCAACAATGTTGTAGGTAACTAGAATCTGCTAACATTGAGTTTCAAAGCATCCCAATAAATCCTATTCTTTTCATTCCATCCCCCTCGTACACCATTTGTTTGAGGTTCCTTGCTACACTATATTCTCTCTTGATACCCTTTCTCCTCTACAGAACATCAATCTTCACATGGTCTTTTAAATTCAGTCATTATCACCTTCTGATTATCGTAACTTTCTTGTCCACTAGGTTTTTCTATCTCTTTGTAAAGTTTTTTAATGATCTCACTAGTTTCATCCTTAGTCTTTAAAAAGAAAACCCATGAAATCAACTATAATCATCATTTACTACCAAGCAGTATTTTTTTATGCAATAAACTACTCACAAAAGTTGGACCAAAAAGATCCATATGAAGCATAAATAATGGCTTAGTAGTAGGACTAAAGGCCTTGGTCTTACAAGAGGCTCTATGTTGCTTGCCTTTTAGACAGGCAACACAGGTTTGGTCATTCTCAAATCTTTTTAAAGGTAAATCTCTCACAAGATTTTCTTTGACAAGTTTATTGATATTTTTGAAATTTACATGACCAAGCCGTCTATGCCATAACATTGATTCCTCAGATGTAGCCTTTGCAACTAGACAAGTTAAACCATCTTTGGGAACTATGTTCTTCATATCAAAACTGTACATGTTATTCTGTCTAGGAATTTTAAGAAGAATTTGACTTTCATCAGGCATCTTAAAATTGGGAGACAGAACAAGACATTCAGAGTCTGTAAAAAGAACATAGTTCTTTTTGTCACACATTTGTGAGACACTAAAAAGATTAAACTTCAACTCTTTAACAAAGTATACATCTTCAAAATCAAGGTTATTTGTTTTTATAGTACCTTTACCAGTGATTCTCCCTCCATTTGCACCTCCACCAAAAGTAACATAACCTCCATCAAATTCTTTGAATCTGAAAGGTGAGCTAAGTTTCCAGACATGGTTGCCCTTGAGCCTCACTATCCACAAATCTTTTTCAATTAGTTAGAATTGCTCTGCACACAGAAAACTTATGAATTAGTTACCTTGGGGAACCCAAGCCATTACTGACCTTGGATCTGCCTCGTGCATCAATGTAATTATATTTGTTAAAATAATGATGCACCATTGGGTTTGATAGGCCTCCAAACCCAACATGCTGAGGGCTTAACAGCATTAAAACCCCATAGCCCAAACATATTAACATGTGCCTAACAGTAATAACTGGTTTGTCACCAGTATTAATATTTTATGTATTATACCTGTATTGTTAATGCTGTATTCCTTGAAAAATGGCCTTTTGTGCTTGAATTTGAAAATGATTCCTTGACCTAGCACAAGACCACTGTTGGTTTTGGGTGAAGCATTATTATGAGGCCTAACAGTATTAACACACCTAGTAGTACTAACAGGTCTGGCAGTGTTAACAGACCTAACAGTACTAAGAGGTTTTGCATTTTTGACAGTTTTTAGGTCAGTCTTCATTAAGACTGCTCTAGGAACCATATGTTTATAAGCATAGGCCAGATGAAGATTGAATAGATCAAAATCACCACAAATAATAGCATGCTTTGTTATTAAAAACAAAGTTACATCCTAATTTGATTCATTTTCCTGACCATATCAACTCTTTGGTTCCCCTAGTTCTCTGTGACCTATACACTCATCATACCTAACTGTTCATTACTTGGTTTGACAGTGGTTAACAACGGCTTCACGAGAGTAGCAGTAAGTATTTTCTTTTCTACTTTTTGGGTAGACTCATCTTTTCTTCCTCATCATCTGACACCCAATCTTCAATATTGGGCAACAGTATTCTCACTAGCCTTTTGTAGGTTCTCTAACCTAACATCAATTTGCATGAATTGAAAAACTTTTTCTTTCCATTTTGTGTCTACCTAAGTGTAGGCACAGCAGTGCTGGATTCAGTAACAGACTTGGGTTGTTGTGTTAAAGAGTCATCAATATTCTCCTTAGAATTATTTGACTCTCTATTACAAACATTGGTTGGCTTTGAACTTGAATCCCTAGGACCATACCAATTTATCTCAGGTTGTTGAAATTCCTCAAGACCTGAGTAAGACAAATCTAAAGGTGTTGGTCTGTTGAGAATTAAGGGATGAGGTGAGGGGACAGCATTGTAACCAAAACCCTTTTTGCTTTTGTCAGTTACCTGACTTGCTAACAAATCATCTAAGTCTTTAGATGATTTTTCAAATTTTGCTAGCTTAAATTCAACTCCCTCTTTTTCTTCCTTAACTTTTTCAAGTTCAGTCTTAACTAATCCCATAAGATAATCCTTATGTCCTACACTTCTTTTCAATAAAGCAATCTCTTCAGAAAACAAAACTTCAGATTCTTTATATTTAACTACTTGTGCTTCATAATTGAGCGCACCTCTTTTTAATATTTATATCTTTAAACATCTGTGATCATCTAATTTAACTAGTAAATCATCATATTGTTTTTTAAGAGCTTCATATTTTAGCACACAAGATTTAGAGCAAATACCTCCGAAATCATAAAAAAGCCATGAGAGCCATGTTTTGCTTGAATTCATCTTCATGCCAATATCACCTCCAATCAAAACCACCACCATCTATAGCACACATTGCCTTTTCAGAGGCATCTTCAATCCTTACAGTCTTTGAGGAGTTCCCTTGATTCCAACTTCTATTGTCTTTGCTTCTTGGAACTCTACATTCTCTAGCAAAATGTCCCATTTTGTGACAGTTGAAACGATCTCCCTTGATTTGTCATAATCCAGCAGTACTATTTCCATCGAAAGATTATCTTCAATCCCAGTTCTCTGAAGTACATCCTTGCCCTCATGCTCAACAATGCCATATTCCACTTTAGATCTATCTCTTCTAAATCATTATCATGAATTTGCTCGAGATCTTCATGAACAAGTTGAGATCCTTGTGGTTGAGAGGACATAAAAGCATAAGCTGTGGCATCACTAAAACTAGCAGTACTAGTTTCAGCACTAGCAGTATTAACTTTGGAGTTGCCATTACTAACACCAAGTTTTTACCAGTATTAATAGAGTTAGTACTGCTAGTACTGGTAGTGGTTAGGAATGCCAAGTTTTTGTCATCATTATTAGCAGCAACAGTTCTCTTAACCTTTTGCTCAACAATTTTAAAATTGTTGTACAAATCATCCAAACCCATGGTTTCAAAGTCGGGTTTGTTCATCCAGACATCTACATAAGTATCCCATTCTGAATGTAAGCTTCTCAAAAACTTAACAATTAAATCCTCTGGAGAATTATCAACACCAAGAATGCCCAATCTACTAACCAAGCTTATTGAAGCTTTTAAAAGATAGCAGTCCAAAGATTCTTAGCTTGTAGCAATGAAGTTTTCATACTGCTAGCTTCAATAATGCCATTTGTGTCTTCTTGTAGCATCATTTCCACAAAGCGAGCTTTAATAGCAATAAACATAGATTGAGCAGCAGCAGAACTGGTTTAAAGGTAAGCTGATGTTTCATTGGAGAGCATTATGAGAAGACTTCTGCTTTGCACAATCCATTCTTTCTTGCAGATCTTTTCTTCAGTAGTTGAAGGCACAGTCATCTTTAATGCAGTTGATGGACCTGATTCTGGTGCTGTAATAGGAATAGGTACCCATGAATTCCCATATTCTATCACCTCCCATAAAGCATAGTCTTGGATCTGAAAGTACTGCTTGATTCTTATTTCCCACATCTCATACTCTCTAGGTTAGAGTATGGGAAGCTTTGCCCACGAATATTTTGATAATTTTCAACTCCATTTTTCCCTAGATCAAAGTAATCTCCAAAGCACAGGCTCTGATACCACTTGTTGATCCCACGCCTTGATCGGTTCTTTAGAATATAAAGAGTTTGTTACCTTGGAAGAATCCAAAATAACAAAGATTGAGACTTTGTGAATATACCAAAGTGTATGCGGAAACTACACTTTGATACTCTAGAGAAGTGTATGAATGAAACAGTAACGATCACTCACAAACAATAAACAATAAAATCACTGCTCCAATATTATAAAAATACGAGTACTCTCTAAGTACTGGGGTTACACAACCTTGAAGCAATAACAAATTCTCTCTAAGTGTATATCTTAAAGTTCTAACTATCACTACTCTAGGGATCTCCTTTTATAGAAATACAAGGAACCCTTTACACATATATCTGCCTATCTATTAGGAACAGTTACACTTTAAAACTAAATATCCCAAAATGCTCTCCACGCATTCTTATCTTCATATCATCAGCTTTGACCATTAGCAGTACAAACTTCTTCACTTGACAGTATTAAGTTTCCTTGGCAGTACAAACTTTATGCTGACAGTACTAACTCATTTAGTACTGTTGGCAGTATTAAGTCACAAGAAGATTTATTCCTAACATTAAACAACATCCCATGAATGTGCAAACACCACTAGTGCTCTTGCGATCAACGTAATCTCCCGCATGATCCGAATCCGCATAAACTATTATTTCTATGCTGAATCCCTTGGGATACCATAATCCTAAATTAGATTGTGTGTCCTTTAATGACGGAAGATACGCTTAACCGCTTCTAGTGAGAGTTTTTGTGTATCCTCTTAAAAGCGGTGCACACATGCAAACACTAAAAGAGATATCGAGTCTACCTGCGTTAAGTATAATAAACTACCTATCATGCCTCTATATTTGGTATTATCTACGGACTCACCTTCTTCGTCCCTTGTGAGTTTGGTTTCCGTAAACATGGGGGTTTTCATTAGCTTAGAGTCTTCTAGTCTAAATTTCTTAAGCATTTCCTTAAATATATTTTGATTGTTTGAAAAATATTCCATCATATTTAATTGTTTTATATTTGTATCCTAATAAAAAAGTTTAATTTCCCCCATCATACTCGTTTCAAACTCATCATGCAGTGAACTGGCAAAATTCATCACATATTTCATGACAAATTACTGAATATAATGTCATCAACATATATTTAGACGATAATGATGTTGGAGTCTTTCTTTTTTAGTGAGAGAGTGTTAGTCCTACATTCCCATAGAAATAATTATGTTTAATAAGAAAGAGCATTAGTCTATCGTACCAAGCTTTTTTAGGAGCTTGTTTAACCATAAAGGGTTTTTCGGTTAGTATTATAGACATAATTAGGTTTGCGAAGTTCAATGAATCCCGTGAGATTGTGCCACCGTAAACCTCCTCATGATAACACCGTTTAAGGAATGCACTCATCACATCCATTTGGTATAGCATCTAAAATCTGTGCCACAAGCATAAGCTAAAAGTAATTATTATGGACTCAGTCTAGCACGGGTGGCATATGTACACATATCAATTCTTCCTTGTTGATTATAACCTTGGTCTACAACCTAGGCTATGGTTTCTGTGTTACGACACCATTTTCATCGAGTTTTTATTTCTATATACCCATTTTTGGATCCTATAATGGTCCATATCCATGGATTTGGTACTAGTTCTCCAAACATCATGTGTTATAAATTGATTTAGTTCCTCTTGCATGCCATTACCCAATTTTCACTTTTAGCACCTCATCTATAGTTTTTTGGTTCTATTTTGAAATAAAGCAAAAGAAAATTGCTTTCCCTCTTGATTTGGACCTAAGTGTTCTTTGATTTAGATTTACCAATAACATTTTCAAGGGGAAGACTTTTAGATTCTTTAATGTTTATTATTTGATTTTTTCTAATGAATGTCTTCAAGATCATTGCCTATAGGTTTGTTTAACTAACCTCATAGCTTTTCTTCGACTAATTCACATCTCCGATTGGTGATGTTTTAGGTTAGGAGAAGTCTCATCAAGTTACATTGTAATGATTCTTCTAACTTTCAATGTTATGTTTGTCAAGTATTATGTAAGCTTTTACTAGTTTAGATGCGAATACTAGGAAAACACCTTCAACGACTGGGGTCAAACTTGGTTATAATCTTTTGTATTAAGAATAAAACATTTACTTCCGAATACTCTAAAATAGTTAAGGTTTGGAGTCTTCCTCTTAACAACGCGTATGAGTTTTTCCCAAACATATCTCTCTAATAAAACTCTATTAATTATATAAGTTGATGTATCGATCGCATTGGCACTCAAAATTTTTTGAGGAATGGGATTATTCCTTACATGTTCACACATTTCTATAAAGGTGCGATTTTTTCGTTCTACTACCCCATTTGATTGTAGAGTACGAGGAGCGGAAAGACTGTGAGATATCCCATTTAAATCACAATATTTTCCAAATTGTACTTCATTATCAAATTCCCGACCATGATCCGTTCTAATTGATACAATAGAACATCCTAATTTGTTTTGGATCATTTTGCTAAATATTTCAAATTCTTCGATGGCTTTGGTTTTATTTGCTAAGAATCTAGTCCAAGTGTATTGAGAATAGTCATCTACAATTAATAAGGTATAACGATTTCCTCCATAGCTTTGTATGGCGAAGGGGCCAAACAAATCCATGTGAAGTAGTTCTAAGCATCTAGTTATTGAGACTATATTTTTGGCCTTGTGACTTACGTGAGCTTGCTTTCCAACTTTGCAAGCATCACAAAAATGTTGGTCGTATTTAAGTTTAGGTAGATTTCTAATTAATTCTTTAGACGCTAATGATTGAATTAGTTGCATATTAACATGACCTAATCTTCTATGCCATAGTGTGGAATTTTCGTCTAATGTTGCAAGGCATATTTTATCTTCCAGTTTATTTCCTAGTTTCATTACATATAATCCTCCTTTCCTAATTCCTTTACCTATAACTTTTTCATTTTTGATTATTTCGCTATCGTGTTCGGTAAATATTACTTTGCACTTATTATCACATATTTGACCTATACTAAGCAAGTTATAAGTTAAGTTATCTACGTGCTCAACATTTTCAATTATTAAGGAGTCTTGTAGAAATCGTACCCTTTGGCCTATAGGATTTTATCGGAAATAGCTTCCGAAAAATTAGTTACCTCCGTTGTATGCTTTGTATGAAGAAAACAACTTTTGATTACCGGTTCCAATGTTTTTTTTTTAACATCCACTAACTTTAATCCGTTCATCAGTTCCAAGTCTACTCCTAGAGCATATTTCATCGGGCGCTTGAGCTATAAGGCAAGCTTCATCTTTAGTCTTTTCCACCTCATCTTCTCCATTGTCGCTCCATACTCCTCCAATGAATGCTCTTTGATTGGTGTTCTTTGGCGGCTTTGAACATTCTCCAATGAAATGATTTGGGTCACCACATCTAAAATATTTTCTTTCACTTTTATCATAACCATCATTCTACTTCTTTAGAATGTTTTTCTATCGCCTCGTGGTTGTCTTGGAAATCTTCTCGTCTCTAAGAATTTCTTGAATTCCTTTACTCCTAGCATACTCTTCGTCTTCACTATCAGAACTTGAGCTATCTTCATCACTTACTTCCTTTTTCACTTTAATGCAAGTGATCTACTTTGTTCTTCTTGCCTATAACCGGTTTTCACATCTTTCTTAATTACTTCTTCATAAACTTTCAAGTTTCACAGAACTAACTATTACTACCAGACTTAACTGTTATACTACCAGTATTAAGTCTGTTACAATCTATTTTCCCAACAAATTTCCTAACACAATTCTTGCTAGAAAAACCTGCATCAAGTGCTTTTAGACTAGTAATAATAGTGTTAAATTTAGCAAAGGGATTATCTATTGATTCCTCTTCCGGAATCGTAAATTGTTCATATTGTTGAGCAAGAAGATCTATTTTGTTAGCTTTGACTTGATTATTACCTTGATGTGTGATTAGAAAAGTATCCCAAATTTCTTTTGCGGTTTGACACATAAAAATTCTTTCGTATTCTTTACGTGGCAAAGCATTATAAATTACCATTTTAGCTTTATTATTTTTTGCAAGTTTCTTTTTAAGATCATCGTTTTATTTATGAAAAGGTACAATTCCATCCTTTTTAGTTTGGAAATTAAATTGAATAGGAGGAAAATCACCATCGGTAATTACATGCCAAAGATCTAGATCTTTTGACTTCACATACGTTTTGAATCTATTTTTCTAATAAATAAATCCATCACTTTCAAATAGTGGTGGTCTTTGCATATATTGCCCTTCTAAATATTTTTCCGATTCCATAGATCGATTCAAGTTTTGAAATACAATTTATTTTAAAAATCTTGTTTAACGTGGCTCTTGATACCAATTGTGGAAAACTAGAAGGGAGGGTTGAATAGTTTACCTCTTTTTAATTTAATGTTTATGTTTGTTTATAAAAACTTAGATTCGACTTTTTGTGAAATCAACACTTGCACAATATGAATAATATAAATAAGTAAAAGTAAATAAGAGAGTAAGAGATAAGAGTTGGAAAGATCAAACCACAACACAAGGATTTTTAGTGGTTCGGCTACGAAGCTCTTCTTCGGCCTACTCCACTCCTCGAGCACCAAACTCGAGAGTTTTCTTCACTATGTCAACAAGATCCCTTATGGCGGAGAAAACCATACACAACGTTGCTTACACCGATTTATGACACAAAGCTAAATGTCGAGTTCTAATCTTAGCTAGAACCAATCTACCACAACACAACTTCACGACTTGTTCACGACTTCACAACTTCACGACTTCTTCATGACTTCACAATTTCTTCACAACTTCACAACTTCACCACTTCACCTCATCACACTACTTATGTCACAACTATCTAACACTACTAGAAAGGATCACCAAGATCCAACTATACTTACAACAATTACCAAAAC